>ML781945.1:225433-249505 GCA_009831015.1 Picea engelmannii
AACTTTGGATCTACACTGCTTCTTGTAGTGCCCTTCTTTTCGACACCTCCAACATACCCTTCCAAACTTTCCAGGAGATTTAGATCTACCCTTAGACTTAGATCTCCCACTTGAGAAATTAGATTTATTTCTTTCCTGAGAACATCCTCTTGCAAATAATGAATCTGTGTTATGTCCTTCCATATTCTTTCGTCTCATCTCCTCCGACAACAAGGACGGGGCCACTTTTTCAAACTTCAAAGAAGTTGTATTACTACCTATGGCCACAACCAGACTATCCCACGAGTCTGGTAAAGAACAAAACAAACTGATACATTTATCTTCATCTGAAATTTTAATATCAATAGATACTAACTGACTTACCACAGTATTGAAGGCGTTCAAATGCTTTGCCACCGAGTCTCCATATCTCATCCTCAAGTTATATAGCATCTTTCTCATGAATAGTTTATTTACCAGGGACTTAGACTGATACAACTTCCCCAACTTTTCCCATAAATCTTTGGTTTTAGCTTCCTCTGATACATTCAGTAATACTGAATCAGAGAGACATAGTCGAATTGTGCTGTTTGCCTTCCGATCCGTCTTTTTCCAGTCATCTGCAGAAGTTCCTGTAGGTGTCGTACCTGGATCTACCGCGATCCAATGATCTCTGTCCACCAAAAGATATTCCATATTGAGCTTCCACAACTCAAATATTTTCCCATTAAACTTCTCGATCTCCATCGTCGAATTGCTTGCCATTTCTTTTCACCTGAAAAAAAAAAAAAACCGCAGATCTCCCACTGTAACAAGGCTTATCACAGTCTCGAGCCAAACCCTTGACGACAAAGGCGTCCCCATGAAGCCAACAAAGCTCTGATACCAAATGTAAATTCTAACCTTGTACAATATCTTCTGCAAACTGATATTCAGAAAAGAACAGAAAAGATACAATGGCAAATACAAACATTACACCAAGATTTTTCACCTGGAAACCCAAAACGGGAAAACCAGCATATATTATATTGATACATTGTTTACAATACAATATACATATAGGAGCCAGCGGCATCCAAAACCCTAACCCAATGACCTGGATTAGTCCAAAACCCTAATTCCTTAACCGAAACTAGAAAACCATCGACAAAAAACCATGTGCCGAAAACCACCTAATATCATGTGGTCTCGGAAATATGTCGGCCCTGACGAAAATATGTTGGCCCGAAAAAAAAAAAAATTGGAGGCGCTGCCCCCGAACCCCCCTGCACGCCCGGCGCAGGCGCTCAGACACTACTACTCGTGTAAAGAATATAACACATACCCAACATCATACACCAATTTGATGTGTTGGCTTGGCCGTGACCTTAAAAATATATTATTATTATTATTTATAATTGTGGGCCCTTCTCCTAGAGCATAGCCTCCCAGGCCTTGATAGAATAGATGTTGTTCAAGATATGGCGGTTCATGATACTGTGTGCAAGCTGTCACATTCTTCGAACATATCGGTAGTCGTGTGAAATCTTGGGTCCTTTGGAACAATGTCACTGTGGAATTGAAGTGAAGCTAGTGCTCTTAGGATTCCATACTTGTTCATAATATGAGAATTCCTCTGCAGGCCCAACCAGCCTTTCTCCGACCATTATCCCCCTGTCTGGGAGAGACCATTGATTCCGAGGATAACATGGCTATGGAATTGAAGTGAAACTAGTGCCATTGGGTTTCGATACTTGTTCATCATATGCCAAGTCCTCTCCAGATTCAATCAACCACTGTCCATTGTTCGGCCATAGCACTACTGCTACTGGCATATTCATGCTTAGGATTTAAATATGGACTACTCTGCATGATGCCCATATGTCTTGGCGGTTCAAATATACTTGCCTCCATAATCAATCTATCATTTGCTACCATTGTTCCTTCTGCATTAGACATCCATGATGGAAAGTTGATTAAATTTGGATGTATAACAGTTTGTTGTTGGTTATATGAAGTGTATTGTGCAGATTCTCCAGTACCAGTGCTAATCCCCTCATTTTATTTTGAGAACAATGTGACTATGGAATGGAAGTAAAGCTAGTATGCTTGGCAACTTGTTCAAGATATGAGAAGTTGTAAAGCTAGTATTATTGGGAACTTGTTCAGGATATGAGAAGTTATTTGCAAGCCAAGCTAGCCTCTCTCTGGCCATTCTACTCGAGACTATTCATTTTTATTAGAATTGCAAACGCTGAAAGCACAATTCACAATGATAATTAATAATCAAACATATAAGAAAGATAGGGATTTTAGCTGGTGCACTCAAAAGTTGGGCTACATCCACAAAGCATAGGCATAGGTTATAAGAAAGATAGGGATTTTAGGTGGTTCACTCAAAAGTTGGGCTACATCCACCAACCATAGGCATAGGTTGTCTTATTATTCAGATCATGGAGATTAAATCAACTCACTCACACTCAATCATACTGCCTCAATGGGCTTAAATGAATTTATATATTCACACAAAAAAATGATTAATAAATCCAATCCCTATCCATGTTCTAACTTGGTTTATTTGGTTGTAACCAACCCAATATAATAAGATTGAGATCTATCATTAGAGAAATTTATTATCACCAAATCCCAATAATTTCGAGGACAACATGACTGTGGAATGAAAGTGAAACTAGTGGTATTGGGATTCGATACTTAAATGCAATTAATTCTTGTGGTCGATGGAATAGCCTGTTCTGGCCATATTCCAGATAACCAATATTTTTTGTACAACCATTCAAGGGTCTTCCCGTCTGATTTGCGGGTGATATTTTCAGTTAAGTTGGTAAGTCACGATATCCAATTGTAGGTCACTTAAAACATTCTATCGCACCTGTCCTTCATCGGTGGTGCCTGTCTTTTGGGACGTCTTGCCTCCCCTGCTCATGGCTCTTCCATGGCGTGGTCATCATGGACTCATCTTCAGAGCCATTGATGAGCAGATCATCAATGTCTTCTCATCAATGGAGGCATATTGTGGGAATCTTGATCCGACACTAACTGCTAGATTATCCATTCCATTCATTCCATCCCATTTGAAGCCCAGTGTTTTCATCAGCTCAAAGAACAGTGGTGCAACTGTGGCAGGTAATCGAATGTTAGTATAATGTTCTTTCTTTCCACGAGATAAAGGAGGAGATGAATCTTCTCTATTAACTTAGTCGTTTGTTTTATGCATGAGATCTCTTTGTTTGTGGGACTCAAATTGATGTATGGGACCCCTTGTTTGTGGGACAAAATACCCCTCCACATATGGATTTGACTACTAAAATTTAGGAAAGTATACATACCCTACTCCCATGGATTTGAAAAAATACAATAAGATAAAAAAAAGCTACATAAATATAATTATTTATTTATTTATTATATCTACAATAAACTAATATAATCATCCAAATTGATTTAATTTGAACAATCTAAATTTCAATTTAAAATTAGAAAAAAGTTTAAATATTAAATAATATATTAAATATCATAATTTAATAAAACTCATCTATTTAAATTAATTTTATTAGTATTTATAATAATTAAATATCTCACACATCATTTAGATTTAATACATTGTATAAGTTGGGACATCAAAGGAAACCACATCTATCATTTTATAATTGTATAATACATTAAACTTTTTTATGTTATTTAAATAGTGTTTTTAATATTATTAAAAATGTTTATTAATTGAAATATGATATTGTTAATATTTCTTATTTTTTTTTTTATATAATATGTTTATTTTTAATATTACTATTAGTATCCATTAAGTATAAGTTTTTCTTTTGATATGTTCATTTTTTATAAATTGTTTTTCTTTTTACTTTTTTGTTAATGTTAATAGTTGAGTTTGTTAAAACTTAATTTGTAAAATCCAATTACTGAATAGAGAAATAGAGAATGATAAAACAATATACAACAAAAATAAAGTGAGGGGAAAGATATATTCCATTACTTAGTTAATCAATGGAGAAATGGTTTACAAGTCTCATGAAGCACGTCATGGGATTCTACATTTAAACAAAAATATGCAAGTTGTAGATTGTATTTTTGGATAAGCATCATCCAACAATATCCACCTTGACAACAATTTTCTTGATGCATTTCCCAAAGAATTCAATCATTTTCTCTCTTGCAAGCCAAGAGAAGCCAAACTCTAGCAGAACTTCTTTAACATAATTGTTTGTGTAAACTTGTATACACGATTTTCCCTAGTATGGACCACTCTACATTCGTGAGTAACCTGTCTTACAAAAAGATTCATTGTCCCATTTTGGTACATTGGATTGTTAGTCATATACACAACACATTCTAAAATAATGACATCCACATTACACAGAAAGAAAAGAAAATGCTACACTAAATAGTGAAAATGCCCAGAAAAATGACAGGGTAAAATTGGCATTAAAAGTGATAAAAACTCAGAATGCGATTGTCAGGGAGTACCTAAAAACAAAGATAAAATATCTAGGAATATAAATTAAAAATGTAGAGTCAATTTTGTGGATTAGTGTGGTGTAATGCCAAGAATAAATGCCATCAATAATATAGAACAGAGTTAAGTTGCAGGGAGGGATCACAACACAGATTTGAATTTCCAACAATATGTAAAAACACAGAGTTGATTTATGCAACAAAAACACAGAGTTAAATTCATCCAGCGAAATATAAAAATGCAAAGAATACCCAACACAGTCTTCAGATGTCGATAATGATGAAGACACAAAGGTGATATAACATGTAGAGACCAAGGCAAGGCAAAGATCAATGTAGAGATAAAAAGGGGCAAACACATCCTTCGCTCATTTGAAAATATAAGGGCATTTGAATATATAAGTCATTGTGCACCGAAGTGATGATCGTTGATTCGACTCCTGGCCAACTGCTTAGACGTGGACTAAAGAGATAGGGACAAGGATGGAAAGAGAAGTCTCAACATGTAGGGATTGGAGGCCAAGGGAATCTAGTAAACAATGAGCTTAACGATTACATGGAAAATTAAGTTCTCGGTTGAAATGCTAAGTCCACACTTTCATTACCTAATAAAAGTACATAAACAAAAGCATAAAGTATATTAATAATATACCATGCAGAAATAAAGGAAGTGTATCGTAGTCGAGTTGCCCATTGTGAGTCGTTGTCCTGCGTGCCCCGTGCTGCTCCCACTTGCTGACCAATGAGACTTTACCGGTACCTCCCAGCCAAATCTAGAGTTACTCTTCTTCCCCCTTATCCCCAGCAAAGGGTCCGTGCACACTAGACAGCAAAATCAGCTAGCTCTCAGATTGCCTCGCAAGGCTGAGCTACCACTCCTCGTTGAGTTGGGTATCCCAACTTTCACAAGCTAAGTCAGTCAAGTCTAAAATTTTGCAGTGTAATGTTACGCATAATAGAAGAGATCCATCATACTCCTCCTCCCTCCTTTATATAGAGTTTCTAAGTCATTTACTTTGCCAAATTCCCATTTAATTTATGTTTTAATAATTTAATTCATAAAAATACTCCCCATACATTTCTCACCCATCCCCTTCATTGCACCATAAATTAATTTCACTAATTAATTAATTACCCCTATTTCCCTAACCCACCTAAAATCATTCCTAGAATTGCTCCTAGGTGTGCCCATATTCCCCTACACATTTTAATGACTTACCCCCTTACGAATTTACTAGTTGATTTTCATTTAGAGAGTTCTTAAATGCTAGATACCTTACTAAGTTAGTCTTTATTCTTTTTCCTTGTGTTTCCCTTTTCTTTTTATGTTTCCCACTTTTTCCTATTTTCCTAATTCTTTTAAATTTCCATGTTTCCTTTTTCATTTAATACTCAAATTGGCAAGTGTAGAAAATTACCTTTTTTGCCTTTTTCTTTTTAATTAAGAAAATTTTAATTAGCATATGTGGCCAACAATTAATTCCCTTTAAAAATTTTAAATCCATCCATAATTTGATTATAATAATTTAATCGAGTTTCTTACCCCCATTTCTCACATGTTTAATGATTATTATGATTATTATTTACTTATTTTTATTTTCATTTTTATATAAATATTTTTCTTTTATCACAAGTTTCACCTAGACCTACATTTTAATTTTCGAGGTGGGGCAACATTTATTAGGGAAATTGTTTTTTATCAGTAAAACTTTCTTATCATGTTATTCATTCTAAGGCCATCTAGGTTTATTCATTTATTAACTAACAACGTGACTTTCCCTTCAGGACCCACTAGGTGCTCCAAGGGTGCCACTCACCTCATTTTTTTCCCTTGGGCGACGTGCCCTTCAGGATGCACTACGTGCTCCAAGGGTGCCACTCACCTTTTTATGTTTTTCTTGCATGACGTGACCTTCGGAACACAATACATGCTCCAAGGGTTCCACTCACCTCTTGAATGACTTGGTAGACATCAAAAACCCCTGGACTGAATACTCTGTGAGGTGATCTTGTGGGAGACTAAGGGCCTCTTAGGAATAAGTCCCTTGTCTTATTGTGCACCCCTTGGAATCATCTTGAGAGATTGTTGAAGTCGGCCCTCATGACATCATGGGTCTTCTCAAACTAGGTAATCGTTAACCTATAGTTCAAGCCACGACGGGACTGCTAGTAGACTGTGGAAAGGTTGTTGTCCACACCTCTCCCTCAACGTATCTGGTAGTCGTGCATGACCCCTCTACTTCACATGTGAGTTTGTTCATCAACCTATCATCAGCCTGTATCATCAACGAATCATGTCAGAATAATATCCATAATCTATCATCTAATCATATGCACAAATTTGATATATACAACAATCAAACCCCCAATAGTCCACTCCTTGAATTGATCCTTAGTCCAAGAGGTTTCATCGATGCCTCTCCATCTTCGAGGTCCAAAATCCTGCACACTTAGGAAAACTGAGTCAATAACACCTACCTATGCCAATACAACAAAATAAGAAGCCATCAATCCTTAATGCCTCATAATCATAATCAAATACCCAATAGTATAATAATCTGGATGACTTGCAAGCAAGTGTCCTCAAAGAATAAGTTTGCTTAATGCACGCAAGAGAGGCATGTTACATACACCCCCTCTTGGTCTAAACTTCATCCCGAATTTTCATAGTATATAAGTGTCGAAATAATGTGTATCACCGTAACATAAGTCTATATATAAAAAAAATGGAAACTGTTGGCGCATATCATGTGTGTCCTCCCAGGTTACCGAGTGCAGACTATAGTTGTCCCATTGGACCTTCACCTGATTTATTGTTCGATGTTGTAGCTGTCGAATGCGTTGATCCAGGATGTGGATCGATTCATCAATAACATGTGTAGGGTCACTAATATAATGTCTCGAAATAGATACATTAAAAACATCATGCATACGCCTCAAAGAATCATGCAAGGCTAGTCGATAGGCCATGGACCCCTTCCTCTCCACAATCTTGAAAGGTCCCATGAATGTAGGAGAGATTTTATCTCCCTTTCCAAACTTGATCAAACTCTTATGCGGTTTTACCCATAAGAAGACTCAATTGCCAACTTCGTAACTACGATTGACATGGTGCACATCAGCATAACTCTTCTGTCAATCCTATGCTTCTTTGATCCTTTGGCTTATTATTTTCATTTGATATTCCATTTCTTGGATTACTTCTGTTCCCACCAGGACCATATCCTCAAGCCGATCCAAACTCAAAGGAGTCTGACATGATCACCCATAAAGGAACTCGAAAGGCACCATCTTAATGGTTCTTTGGTAACTATTGTTATAAGAAAATTCTACCAGTGGAAAGTTTTCTTCCTAATGCTTTTTTTGGTCCATCATGTACATGTGCAACATGTCCTCCAAGATCTAGTTCATTCATTCGATTTCCCATCAGTGTCTGGGTGATACGCAGTACTGAAGTTAAGTTGGATTCCCAAGGCCTCTTGGAAACTAGTCCAAAATGGTCTAGTAAACACCGATCCTTGATCAGATATAATCCTCTTAGGAACGCCATGCAACCTCACAATCTCAATGATGATAAATATAGCTATGTCAAGTTCCTGATACGTCATACGCATAAGAATAAAATGAGCACTCTTCGTCAGAGTGTCTCCTTGTCATCAGTGGAAATCCCACAATAAAATACATCGAAATAATCTCCCATTTAGATTTTGAAATAGCGTGTGGTTGTAGTAATCTTGTTGTATTTCTATGTTTGGCCTTTACCTACTAACATTCTAGAGATCTAGCCACATAGTTGACTATGTCTTCCTTCATTCCTTTCCAGAAGAATAAGGGTTTAAGATCCACCCTCATCTTCGTGACTCCCAGGTGAGCCATGTATACTGCTCTATGATCCTTGTTTATGATCAATATCCTCAACTCGTCGTTCGGTGGTACATAATTCCAATTTCTAAACCTCAATAATCCATCGTCGTCAAAAGTAAATCCTTGAAATCTTGGTACCATCATTGTGTTTTGTCCGATAAAATCCTCGACCTCTTTGTACCTTCCATCATCGCGTTGTAAAGTTAGAATATTTTCATGAAGATTTTTCTAAAGAGGAAACATCGAAAATATGCATTATCTTCGACTAAATGCATCTGCCACTCGGTTCACTATTCCTTTTATGTAAGAAATCTCAAAATCGTACGTGCTAAGCAGTTCCGTCCAATGTCATTGTCCCGTGTTCAGGTCGCTTTGCGTAAACATGTGTTGTAGTCCATAGTGGTCCATATTTAGTTCAAATTTTCGGCTAACAAGGTAGTGTCACCAAACCTTCAAGGGATATAAAATGGCTAACAACTCCAAATCGTCTATCACATAGTTTTCTTCATGCCTTCTAATTTTCCTTGAGATGTAAGAAATCACTCGACTTTCTTGCATCAAGACTCTACCTAAGCCTTCCTTGGATGTGTTAGTGCACACCAAGAAGTCTGCATCCATGTCAGGGACCTTTAGTATCGATTTTTTTGTCAACAAATCTTTCAGCCTCCCAAATGGTTCCGTGCATTTCTTGGTCCAAACAAACTTTTTGTTCTTCTTCTGCTAAACCCATGAAGCTATGGACTTCTCAGGAATTCATCGGCATAGGCCATTCCATAATAAACACGATCTTTGCTGGATCCATGAAGATACCTTCCCCAGAGATGACATGCCCTAAATAGTGAATCCTCAATTGATAAAATGAGCATTTTGACAACTTCCCATACAATTTGTGTTCTCGAAGACACTGTAGTATCAAGCGCAAGTGCTCGTCATGCTCCTCCATTGAATGAGATTAAATCAAAATATCGTCAATGAATACTTGGAAGAGCTTGTCCAAATAATCACAAAACACCCCATTCATCAAACTCATAAATACCCTTGGGGCGTTTGTTAGTCCAAATAGTAAATAGTTAAACTCGTAATGACCAAACCTCATCTTAAAGGTGGTCTTAGGGATGTCATCCTCCTTGATCCGTAACTCGTTATACCATGATCGTAAATCGATTTTTAAGAAAACCATCTCACCCTTCATCTGATCGAATGGATCATCCATCCTCGATAATGGTTATTGATTCTTGACCATTGTCTTGTTCAACTTACAATAGTCAATGTAGAGCCCCCATGACCCATCCTTATTTCTTATGAAGATAATAGGCACACCCCACGGTGACACACTTGGACGTATCAGTCCCATGTCCAACAACTCTTTCAATTTCATTCTCAACTCTTGTAACTCCGGAGTCGACATCCAATAGGGAGTTCTAGCTATCGGTTCAGTCCCCAGTTTTAGGTCTATAGTAAACACCAATTCCCTCTCCGATGACATCCTAAGTAACTCCTCTTGGAAGACATTCACAAACTCTCTCACCACAAGAAGGTTTTCTAGACATTCTGCTACTCCCTTCTCATTTAATGCAAGGATCTCATAAATCTTACACCCCTTGTGCATGTTATTCCATAGTTGCAAGGAAGAGATGAACCTCAGGGAAACTCCCTAGTTCCACCCTACAATCATGCACATCCATCCCTCATCATCAACCAAGATCAACCATTTCGTCTTAGAGTTGAGTATTGCCTCATGCAATTCCAACCATTCCATCCAATCACAATGTCATAAGATCCTAATATCATGATGTATAGGTTGGCCCTGGTGACAAAGTCTCCAAGGTTAAGGATACAGTCCATAACATTCCCTCCAAACTTATGTTTGTCTCCCAAATCCATCTCTACAAAGATAAACTCATCCTATTCGACTACCTTTACCTTAATCCTTTTTAGCACTGCACCAGAAATGAAACACTTAGTAGCACCTAGATCTATCAAAATGCTAAGGGTCTATTCTGCGATGGTACCAAACATCTCGATCACAATCGACTGGTGCTCTACCTGGCGATTATCCACCGTTGCATGAATCTGATGGGCCTTGCCCAAATCTCCCAAGGTAGTGGGTCTATCTGATCCATACTCTCTAGTCCTATCCACCGGGAAGCCACACTGGTAGTGTGGCTCCCCACATGTCCAACACCCCTTTTTCAGTCCAGTACTCCTGGTACCTGAAGTAGAAGCTGACAACACACCGGCCTAGAATCCTTATCTATTATGTTGAACATTCCTAAACTGTTGCTACTGTGGTCAATGTTGTTATTGATGCGGTGGTCCTCTATAAGGATTCTGTTGCAGAGGTGTTTTTCGCAAAGATGTAGTGAAATTGGATCCACTCTAGAAGCCATGATATCCTGGCATATGTTTGGGTGGTGTCTGATGTTGTTGTGCAACAGATTACACCTGCCCTACTCATCTCACTGGAGTCCTTCTTTGAACCATGCTGATAAGCTCCACCTTTGCTATGAGGGTCTTATGGACGACATCATTCAAGGTTTGAGGCATTAGAATCCTAACCTTTTCACATATGCTGCCATTAAGGCCGAACATGAACCTGTCGACCTTAATTTTCTCAGAATTAAGATGTGGAGCATACCAAAGAAGCTCCATAAAATAGGCCTCATACTCGGGCACCCTATGACCTCCCTATCGTAAGGCATTGAACTCCTTGATATGATGCTCAACTAATTCCTCCGATAGGTACATCTCTTGGAACCGTTCCTCGAAGAGTTCCCATGACACGTCTACGACGACCATTTTTAGCTATGACAAGAGCGTCCTCCACCATAGAAGATCACTCCCCTTCAGTTGAAAGACCACCATGCGAACCCTCATGTTGGAGGTGTAGTCACAAAGTGAAAATCGCATCACCATATTCTCCAACCATGCCTTGGCGTCTACGCTGTCTGGGGCACCAAAGAACTTGAGAAATTTGACCTTCTCGAGTTCGTGGCGAATCCTACAAATATCGACTGGAGCATGCTTTGTACCCTCAGGGGGTGTCAGTGCCCTGGCCTCATCTCTGTCCAAACGAATGATTAGTGCCTCATACATCCACTAAAAATACCTCATCATCCCAACCACATCACCCACCATTATCTGCTCCTGCCTGACAACTTGTTCATCTCCCCAGGGGTTGGACCGCTCAGGTGTGGATGTTGTTGGAAGCATCGCACCTTCTCCCATAGAATCCTTTCGTCTCCCTCCATGACATCCTCTAACCATGATTACCTGCATGAATACAGGTCAGCTTAATTAGCAACATTATAATTAAATACCATATCAACGAAATTCATAGTGATCCCAAGTCACGAGTTGAACTCGCTCTGATACCATCTATAACGACACTATCGTTAGGACTACAAGTGAAGAAAAAGTTCATTTTTTTTTTGTTTTAGGCAGGAAGGATAAGACGAAAACAGTTGAACCACATGACTAACATTGAATGCAAACATGCAGTCTAGGAAAAACACAACTATCACTCCCTGCATTGTCATAAGAGCGACAGGGAGAGACGTTCATAGAGAAAAAAAGGGAAACAACTACCCACCCGATGCCACAGGACCACACCTACAACCTAAGGGACAACATCCCCCTCTTGACACAATGGCCTTGACGACCAAATATTAGAACCTGAAGGCATGCAAATCAAACACATGAAGGCATTCAATAGGTGCGCTAAAAGAAAACTCACCATGTTCAAAAACACTCACACAGAAGGCACTGACTTCGACCAAGTTATCATTCACCACTATCCAATAGGATGTGTCATGATCCCCTCATCAGGAATCATGTCATCCCCAGGTGATAGACGTGTCAATAACCTTGGCACAATATAACCTAATGGGACCAAGGACTCAAGAAGACTATCGCACTGGGAGTCGAAACAACTGACAAGGATACTACGCCACATCCCTAGCCATAGAACAAGATAATACATGAATCATGACTTTGCCAAAAACCCGATCATTCATCAAGTCTAAACTAATCAATAATTATAATTTGTTTTTAACATTGATTACCAATCTAAATTTAGCAATTTCGAAATATAAATTAGTCTTTAATTTACAATCTAATTTAACATTAAATACAATTAGTTTCAGCAAGTCAAATTTACAAACTACTCATAAATTTACAATCTGATTAAGATTAAATACAAATCAATTTGATGAGTCTACATTACAATTTGTTCATTAACTTACAATCTGGTGATCATTATTTACAATCAAATTTGGCGAGTCTACATTACAATTTAGCCATTAACTTACAATCTAATGACATGTCTAGTTAATCAATACTAAAACAAAATGGCAAGTCTAGTCTAAATTAAATTAAAGGATGTCTATTCACTTTAAAGGTTGTGCAATCAAATTAAATCTTGTACTAATCAATGTTGTTAAGGGAGAAGTTTCCATAAAAAAAATGCTAAATAAATTGTTTTGTGAAAACGCCATCCCTTACACCTGTCAGCTAATAAGTTTCTATTAAACGTGCATGTAGTCAGCTATAAATTGGTACACTCACTTTCCATTAACAAGTAAATTGACAAGAATTAAATGCCATCATTAAAATGAAAATACAGGTAATGATAAATGAAAGAGTAATCAACGGAGGTAATAAACAACGATTTTAAATCTTGACAATTGGTAAAACGTAGTCCTAACAAATGGCAGATCGCTAGGTAATAAATGGGCAAATATCAGTCACATGCTTCTCTGTCGTAGATTGCACCAAAAGAGAAAAAAAAACACCATACAAAAATACAGACACATCATTGCTGCCAGAGGAAAATAAGGAGGTGGATTACACAGGGTAACTCGCCCTTAGAATGCATTAACACAGAGTATCGTCTCCATCAAAACCATAATTTGTCGAGGGAAAAAATTTGTTGCCCAACAACTCTATTTTTAAATAGCCTCTAGCGGAATCTTTAGAAACCAAGGCTCATTGGTCAAGCATATTGATAGTGAAGAGATGTAGGAAATGAAACTAACAATGAATAGAGAAGGAAGGTCGAAAACACAATGCAATATAAAAAAAAAAACTATCGAAGAAAGAGAATGTGGTTCATTACTGTCCACATTTGAGAATCTTCACAAGACCAAAGGAGATCTGCACTTGCTTCACATGTCCAGGATCCAAATGTATTTTCCATGAGGCCAATAATTCAGATCGTTGGAATATAAGGCGAAGTTCCAACACCCATCGTAAAATTTCAAATATGAACTAATATAATTCTAGAACAATATATCAAAATAATATAGTCTGAAATGAATCTGAAAAAAAATTATACATCACGAATCTAAAACGAATTTATACATTCTAAATATGAAATGAATTTATACATTAGGAATCTAGAATGAAGTTCCAACGCCCATTGCACTTTCAAAAATTCAGGTCAAATAATATTTGAGTCTGTTGAGTTTAACACAACAAATTTGCTAGGTAAAAATGCTACCCAGTAAAATTAAGGCAGAGGGAAAACACAGTCTAAAATAATGACATCCCCATTATACAAGAAGAAAAGAAAACGCTACCCTAAACAGTGAAAATGCCCAGAAAAATGGCAGGGTAAAATTGCCATTAAAAGTGATAAAAACTGAGAATTTGATCGCCAAGGAGCACATAAAAATAGTGCTAAAATATCCAAGAATATAAATTAAAAACGCATAGTCAATTTTGTGTATTGGTGTGTTGTAATGACGAGAATAAATGTTGTCAATAAAATAGAACAAAGTTAAGTTGCAGGGAGGGATCACAATGCAAATTTGAGTTTCCAGCAATATGTAAAAACACAGAATTAAATTCATTTGGAAAAATATAAAAATGCAGAGAGTACCCAACATAGTCTTTAGATTCCAAGAACAATTAAGATGCAGAGGTGATATAACATGCAGAGATCGAGGCATCACGGATATCAATGCAGAAATAAAAAGGGCTAAATAACTGGGAAAACACATCCTTCGTTCCTCATCCACGCACTGAAAAGAAGGGCATTCGAATCTATAGGTCATTGTGGATCGAAGTGACGACTGTTGATTCGTCTCCTGAACAACTGCTCAGGCATGGGCTAAAGAGATAGGGACGGGGATGAAAAGCGCAAAACTTCACAACAATCAACAACCAAAGGGTAGTCTTAGCGTGCAGGGATCGAAGGTCGAGGGAATCAAGTCAACAATGAGATTAAGTAGTATGGGGAAAATTAAGTTCTCAATTGAAATGCTAATTCCACACTTTCATTACCCACTAAAAGTAAAGAAATAAAAGTGTAAAGTATATCAATAATCTACCATGCAAAATTAAAGGAAGTGTATCGTAGCTGAGTCACCCGCTCTGAGTCATTGTCACGCGTGCCTTGTGTTGCTCCCACTTGTCAACTGATGAGACTTAACTGGTACCTCCCAGACAATGCTAGGGTTACTCTTATTCCCCTTTAGCCCCCTGAGCTGCAAAGGGACCATGCACACTAAACCAGAGAATCATCTAGCTCCCAGCTCGCCTCGCAAGGCTGAGCTACCACTCCTCACCAAGATGGGTATCCCAACTCCCACAAGCTAAGTCAGTCAAGCCTAAAATTATGCAGTGTAATGTTACGCATAACAGAAGAGATCCATCATCCTCCTCCTCCCTCCTTTATATAGAGTTTCTAAGTCATTTACTTTCCGAAATTCCCATTTAATTTATTTTTTAATAATTTAATTCATATAATCCTCCCCGTACATGTGTCACCCATCCCCTTCATTGTACCATAAATTAATTTCATTAATTACATTCCTAGAATCTCTCCTAGGTGTCCCCATATTCCCTTACACATTTTAATTACTTTCCCCCTTATGAATTTACTAGTTGAGTTTAATTTAGAAAGTTCTTAAATGCTAGATACCTTACTAAGTTAGTTTTTCTTTATTTTCCTTCTATTTTCCTTTTCTTTTTATGTTTCCGACTTTTTCCTAGTTTCCTAATTCTTTTAAATTTCCCTCTTTCCCTTTTAATTCAAAACTCAAATTGGCAAGTGTAGAAAATTACCTTTTTCCCTTTTTCTTTTTAATTAATAAAATTTTAATTAACATATGTGACCAACAATTAATTCCCTTTTAAAATTTTAAATCCCTCCATAATCTGATTATAATGACTTAATCGAGTTTCTTACCCCCCTTTGTCACATGTTTAATGATGATTATTAGTATTATTTATTTATTTTTATTTTCATTTTTATATAAATATTTTTCTTTTATCACAAGTTTCACCTAGACCTAGATTTTAATTTTTGAGGCTGGGTAACATTTTATTAGCGAAATTGCTTTTAAAACTTTCTTATCAGGTTATACATTCTAAGTTCATCTAGTTTTATTCATTTATTAACTAACAATGCGACGTTCCCTTTAGGACACACTAGGTGCTCCAAGGGTGCCACTCGCATCGTTATGTTTCCCTTGTGCGACATGCCCTTCAGGACGCACTATGTGATCCAAGGGTGCCACTCTCCTCTTTTTGTTTTTATTGCACGAAGTGCCCTTCAGGGTGAACTACGTGCTCCAAGGGTGCCACTCACCTCTTGACTGAATTGGTAGACAACAAAAACCCCCAGAGTCAATACATTGCCAGTTGATCTTGTGGGAGACTATGGGCCTCTAAGGAATAAGGCCCCTACCTTATTACATGCCCCTTACAATCATCATGAGTGACTGTTGAAGTCATCCCTCATGGCATCATGGGTCTTCTCGAACTAAGTAATCGTTAACCTACATTTCGAGCCACCACAGGAGTGCTAGTAGGTTGTGGCAGGGATACTGTCCATAATTTCCCCTCAACGTCTCTGGTAGCCATGCATGACCCATCTACTCCACAT
Source organism: Picea engelmannii (assembly GCA_009831015.1). NCBI lineage: Eukaryota > Viridiplantae > Streptophyta > Pinopsida > Pinales > Pinaceae > Picea > Picea engelmannii. The sequence continues at coordinate 241,629 of ML781945.1, forward strand.
CTTAGTCTAATATCCATAGTCATATGATCTAATCAAATGCACAAATGTCATATATACAACAATCAAACCCCCAATAGTTCACTCCCTGACTCGATCTGGAGTCAAAGGGGTTTCATCGATGCCTCTTCATCCTCGAGGTCCAAAATCCTGCACACTCAAGAAAACCAAGTCAATAGCACATGTCTATGCCAATACAGAAAAATAAGAACCCATCAATCCTTAATGCCTCATAATCATAATCAAATGCCGAATAGTATAATAATCTGGATCACTTGCAAGCAATTGTCCTCAAAGAATAAGTTCACTGAGTGCGTGCAAGAGTGCGATGTTACATTGATAGGGGGCACAATATTCATCTAGAAATAGAAATCAAAATAGATGAAACTCTAAACAATATTGGGGTTTCATTTTGCCTAATATTGAACTCTTTGAATAAGTAAATATAAATAGAGAAATATATGTTGAATTGTTCATAAGAGATCATATTGTATGTGAATGAAATATCGTATTACAATGATGAATGTTCTATTTATACTTTATATTATATGATAGATATAATATAAATATATTTTATATTTATACTTTATACTTTATTATATATATATATATATTATTACATTAATGATATTTTATTTAATAATATTGTTTGATAATCAATAATCATATTATTAATTAACAATCTAGTATAATGTCTTTCCAGCTTTGACCAAACATAAACAATATAAATCCTAATCTCTAGTATAGAAATATTAATTAAATACTTTCATACATAATAAATACAAATATGACCTCTTCACAACATGAGATATTTATTAAAATAGAAATCATAAGTATAGTCTCAAAATCCTAGTTGGGTAAAACCTTTATCAAGAGAGACATAATTACGTTTGCAGAGACGAGAAAAGAAAAGAGTTTCATAAACACTTCTCTCTACAAAATCTTCTTAAAAAAGGAAATGAGAGATATAATGTTAACTATAAACCATGTCGTGCAAGGGAGAAATAATACTGGAAAATATTGTCAAAATTTATAATAAGGAGCTTCAAGATATGCTTGTATAGGTCTGTCGAGCGTGACCAAATTTCTGTGATAGGAGAAGAGCTAAACAAGAAATAGTAAGATCATACCTTGGATTCGAGCTCGAAAAGGAATGAATTCGGATAAACACATCTTTACCTATGTAATGAGGAAAAAACTCAAAGGGATTCGACCCTAGACTTTGGGGTTTCTCCGTCATCATGGATTTGTTGTAATCTTTAGTAAGAGAACCTGCAACAAAACCAAAACCCTATCAAATGTTTGTACAGTAGGATATCCATGAACTATTATATAAAAATTATTCATAACATTTGTAAAAATGTTACTTGTGGTTTGTGGTAAGAATTTCATGAATTCTATTGGTGGGTCGAGGGTTTCTACCCTTCGCATACAACCATGGTTTCTTCCTGCATATGAAAATAGTAATCGGTAGACTCCAAGAAAACAAAGACAAAGAGAATTAAGGGATTGGAAGGTATTAACAATAGCTGACTTATAACGCATCAACTTTGTTGTTGGTAGCATCGATGACTTTAAGTCAAGAATGATATTCATTTTGTATTTTTTCTTTACTTGTTGTAGCCACGAAAATAAATAATAATTCAGAACGAAACACACCAATAGGTAATACTCTCAGTATGAACAACGTTGATGTATAATAAACCAAAAGGATATTATTAGGCTGATACCAAAACGAACTTGGAGGAGTGATAACCCTCTTAGCCGTATATTTATGGTTCTATAATATTCCCTATTCAAAACCTTAGAATGCCTCAGCATAAAGAGAGGAAGTGGATCTCGATATCAATGCTTCATCTCAAGGAAATGAGACAAAGAGTGAGGGAATCAGGGTATCCATAGTTTTCCAAGATGTTGTTAGTATCTCGTCCATTATTTTTAGTATTATTAATGAAAAATAATGGCTAGATATCCAAAACACATCTCAAAATTAAGTTGTTACAACAAGTCTGGTTGAGTGGCACATCCCTATGGACATAAACCATGCACACATGTGGCATATTCATTAATTTATATCTGAGTGGTAGGTTGTAACTCCACTGGTGGTGTCTATGTGGATTGCAACGTGGATATTGTTAAATATAATGTAACCTCAATAGTCTGACTGTATACTGCCAGCTGTACTGGAAAGCTGTATTTTCTATTTTTGTCTTACTTGAGCCTATTTAGCTCAGCCATCTCCCATTGCATTGTAATCTCTTCTTCATACATTCCAATATATTATTCTTTTCTTTTCTCTTTGCATTTCTCTTTTCTTCACAATTTATCATGGTATCAGAGCTTTAGCAGTAATCCTCTTCACACAGTCCGGAGAGCAACACGATCCTCACAGTGCAGAGCTTCATGGATCTTCAGAGCATGCGACACAGACTTGTTCACAAGGATTGGAGAGTTTTCCTCTATACTCTCAAAATATCCTCACAGGAAACTTCCACGAAGAAGATCACCGTAAGAAGCTCACACGACACAGCAGAGCGTACAACGCTCAAAAGAACAAGGAAGAAGAGAGTGCAAGAGAAGAAAATTTAAATATTCTTGTACATTTTTCAAGAATCATTAGAGTCTCGAGAAGAAGAGCAGAAAGACGTAGGAACATGTAAAGAACTCGAAGAATTCATTCAAATTCGTTAAAGATTCATGCAGAAGGCAGAATCATTTAAAGATTTACGGGAAATCACTCAAATCCGTCAAAGATTGTAGCAGAGATCAAAGAACTTGTGAAATTCTTTCAAATCTTTGAAAGATTCACATATATTTCTTCCACAGGAGCAAAGAACGCGTCTCAGGTTCAAAGAACAACATTTGCGGCCATAAGATTTGTCCTGAGAACGTTTCCAAAGAGGGAAACCAGTTTAGAAGGGACGAGGAGAGCACGGAAAAGGCGAAAGAGTTTCAACCATTAGATCTTGTGTAGAGGCCCGACAACCGTTGGATTCACAAGAAAGTGCACGAGGTTTAATCCTCTGCAGTGCCAAGGAATTTTTGACCTGTGAAGTTCTGACATCATCTGGATCATCCAAAAAGAGACACGTGGCGAGATCGCGACACTTTGCTGACTTGCAAGGTGTAAAGGTCAGAAGACTGTCGTGAGAATTTGCGAATCACGAAATTTCGAGTCACTCTGGACCATTGGATCACGAAAGATTGTGAGCCATCGATCTTGTTCCATCGCAAAATTGGTAATCGGGAGTTGGACGCGCAAAGGCGATTGCACTCCAAAAACTCCGATACGCGATATCGCAAAATCCCAAGAGGACTTGTGATCCGTCCATCTCAGAGGCCAGGTGGTAGAAGATCTAAGCCATCACTCTATCAACCTTTCGTAGTTAGGGATATTGGAGGTCTTGTTGATGACATACACTCCACGGCAAAAGTCGCAAAATCGCAATTTACAAAATAGAGATCAGATCTCAGCCGTTCATTTGTTTGGACATGTGGCGGACATCGAGGAAACCGTCGACGTTTCGGCATCCGGGGTTTCAAGATGACAGAGAAGTTGTGTCAATGGATCATCACAAGTTGCAATATCCCAAGGTTGAATCAAGACCGTCCATCTTATGGGGACGTGTGGTAAAAATCCAAGGACTCGGGAAAAATCCCGAAAGGCGAGAATCCATCGGTGCATCGGGATTCAGAAAATCGTGAATCCTGAGGACAAGGGATCGGGTTTCTTTATGGTGAAAACCCCGTAAATGATCTGAGTCGTCCATCTATTGGGATGCGTGGAAGAGATCAAGGCCTTCTAAAAAAATCTCGATAGGAGAGTCCATCGACATTACGGGATTCAAAAAATCGCAGATCCTAAAGACGAGACGTCCTGAGCATTTGAAGTCTCGAAATCACGAGACAAGATCAGGTTCGTCCATCATAAGAGGATGTGTGGAGGAGATCAAAGGAATCGAAAAATTTCTCGAAAGGAAAGTTCCATCGGTAAATTGGCGATCGAGGAATCGAGGAGTCAGAAGAGCTTGTCATCAGGGTTCACAAAGTCGCAATTCGCGATATCCCAATAAGATCTGGACCATCAGATCACAGCAAGATCTAAACCGTTGAATAGTCCAAAGGCAAATTTCGCGTCTCAGCAAATTGAAAGGCAAAAAAAAAAATGGGAAAAGCCCGTAGCGCTTTAACATTAAGGTGTGTGGTCACATTGCACAGTGACTAAGGCCAAATTCAAGGATGATAAGCTCCTTTTCGGCCATCGGCAAATCGACGTTTCGACGATCGGAGGTAAATACGAAATTTCCCTCTATTTTTTCTGCAAATTTTTTTTTATGGCATCGTCTAGCAATTTAGGACCAACTCAGGCTCTGATTCTTCTTGGAAAGAATTACGAGTTTTGGTCTCTTTGGATGAGATCGTTCTTGTAAACACAAGAGTGTTGAGAACCATTGGATCTTGGATATGTGGAACCAGATCCAGCTGCCCTCACTGCCATGTCAAATCTGCATAAAATTGCTCAGGCAACACTGAGGAACAAAGAAAATAAAGTGAAATTCTGGATTCAAAATTCTGTGGATGATTCGATTTTCTCAAAAATCATAGGCACTACTTCCAAACAGGCCTAGGACATCCTTAAATCTTCCTACCAAGGAAATGACAGGGTCAAAACAATTAAACTACAGACCTTGTGGACGCAATTCGAGACTCTAAGGATGACAGAGTCCAAAAATGTGGATCAATTCATGACCAGAGTCATGGGAATCGTGAACCAGATCAGATTGACTGGTGAAACCATTACTGACCAACGAATTATTGAGAAAATCCTCAGAATTTTACCAAAAAAATTTGAAATGGTTGTAACAAAAATCCTTGAATCCAAGGATCTGTCAAGATTTTCAACAGATGAATTAATTGGTTCTCTAGTGACACATGCTACCGGACTGCATCTCACAGATGAGTCAATCTCCAATTCTTTCAAAACTCAATTTTCCTTTAGCAGAGGGAGAGGCAGAGGAAGAATCAGAGGTCACCAAGGAAGAGGGAGAAAATAAAGTTACCATCATTTCAGTGGAGGTAATAGACAACAATATCCGAATCAAAATTCTCAAGGTCAAAGGCAACAACAACAAAATCAACATTAGAATTTCCAACCTCAAAGAGGCAGAGGGAGAAGATCAAATGACAAAACAAGCATACAATGCTATTACTGCAAAAAGTATGGGCACTATGAATCTAAATGCAGGAAGAAGCAAGCAGATCAACTCTCATGCAGAGCACATGTATCAAATCACACAGGAGAAACCTCAGGAGGTATGTTTCTCTCATGCCACAAGACTGAACAACAACCTAAAGATCTTTGGTTGCTGGACAATGGATGCAACAATCACATGACAGGTAACAAAGATTTACTTTCATGCATTGATTCTTTAATCTCATCTAATATTACACTTGGAAATGATTACTTAGTCAGAGTTCAAGGAAAAGGAACTGTTCCTATTCTTACTAAACAGAATGTAAAGAAAGACATATACAATTTCTATCATGTTCCAGATTTGAAACATAATTTTCTAAGTGTAGAACAACTCATTGAACATGTCTATAAGGTACTTTTTGAGGGAACATCTTGTAAGATATATGACAAAATCCCAAGAAGAAAAATAATTTCTAAAATCCATATGACTCCAAATAGGATGTTTCCCCTTACCCTCGGAACGGCAAATCTGAGTCAACCATATGCATAGAGTGCATCAACCCTGGATGAAACAATGGTTTGGAATACAAGATTTGGACATCTACCATTTCAGAGTCTAATTCTTCTTCAGAAAAACTCCATGGTCAAAGGTCTACCCATCTTTAAAGAACAAATTCCCCCATGTGAGTCTTGCATACTTGGAAAACATAAGAGAACTAGTTTTCCACGGTCATCAAATCAAGCCAAACAACATATTGAACTTGTTCACACTGACCTATGTGGACCAATGCAAACAGAGTCAATAGGTGGTAGATTATACTTTCTAAAGTTTATTGATGATTTCAGCAGAAAAATATGGATCTATTTTCTCAGACACAAGTCTAAAACTTTTGCAAAATTCAAAGAATTCAAGGCAGAAGCTGAAAAACAGAGTGGAAAATATATCAAAGCACTCAGGTCAGATGGAAGAGGAGAATACAACTCCAGAGAATTTGCAAATTTCTACAAATCATAAGGCATTATTATGCAAACAACAACCAGATATACTCCACAATAGAATGGAGTGGCTGAAAGAAAAAATCAGGCAATAATGAATATGGCAAGAACACTTCTTAAAGAGAAACACTTGTCAAATACTTTTTGGGCTGAAGCAGTAGCATGCTCAGTTTATCTCTTGAATAGATCACCAACCACAAGTCTAAAGATGAAAGTTCCCCAAGAAGCATGGAGTGGGACAAAGATCAATGTAGCACATCTAAGGACATTTGGATGCATAGAACACACTCACATACCTTCCGAATTAAGGAAGAAACTTGATGACATAAGTGAGAAATGAATTTTCACTTGATATAGTGAAACATCTAAAGCTTAAAGGCTTTACAATCCAATCACCAAGAAGCTAACTCTCAGCAGAGATGTAAAATTTCTGGAAAATCAATTCTAGAATGATTAAGAAAATCAGCAAATGGACAGTCAAAATCCATTGCTACCAAGTTCTGAAAATGCAAAAAATTCAGGACAACAAGTACCTCAAACTATTCTTCCAAGATTGCAAGTATAAAGGCAACCTGAAAATTCTCAGGATAACTCAACTTCAAGCAGAGAATCATTCTCTGAACCACAAAATCAGAGAACTTGAAGTTTGAGAGAAATCCATCAGCAGTTGGATGAATTTGAACAACACAATATTTTTGCTTTAATGTCATGTAAACCTACATCCTTTAAGGAAGCAGCTAAGGAGCCACATTGGGTTCAAGCCATGAACCAAGAAGTTGACTCCATTGAGAAGAACAATACATGGGATCTTGTTGATTTGCCAAGACACAAGAAGAATATTGGTGTCAAGTGGGTTTACAAAGCTAAATTCAATGAAAAAGGGCAGATTGAAAAGCACAAGGAAAGACTTGTTGTCAAATGATTCTCACAACAACTAGGTACTGATTATTGTGAAACTTTTTCTCCAGTAGCAAGACTAGACACTGTAAGGACTCTATTGGCCATAGCAACACAACACAAATGGCAAGTATACCATATGGATGTCAAGTCAGCATTCTTGAATGGTTTCTTAGAAGAAGAAGTTTATGTCGATTAACCACCTGGATTTGAAGTCCAAGAGCACCCATCCAAAGTATATCGGGTGAATAAAGACTTGTATGGCTTAAATCAAGCTCCAAGAGCTTGGTACAACAAAATTGACACTTATCTGATCAAAAGTGGTTTCAACAAAAGTCAAAATGAGCCAACTCTTTACACCAAAACATATCAACACGGTAAAAATCTGATTGTGTGTTTATATGTTGATGACATGATCTATACAAGAAATCTTGAGTTAACAGAGTTCAAACATGCCATGCAATCTGAGTGTGAATAGTTTCAGGACTAGTCACAAACCCTATATTCCACAGAGTGTATCTCCATAATTATAGCGAATCAGGAGATGAAATTTTTACTAGAGGTACCTTGATATATCTTGTCAATACCATAGTGATTTCACCATATGAATCGTTCTATAAAAAGAGTTATAGCAAAAATGGTAAGATGATCTGAAAATAACATACCTTAGAACACATCACCAAAAGACTTCATCCTCCCTTGAAATCCGGCCTTCTTTTACTTCTTCTTCCCTCTAAAATTCGAATTGTATCAAATGAATGTATAATGATATTTATTTATATCATTTATGTCA
>ML781945.1:257676-298968 GCA_009831015.1 Picea engelmannii
ATATATATAATGAAGGGTGGTGTGCACGCACAAGTGTTAATCACTAACACTAATCCATATCACATATCAAACTCCTATTCCACATATCAACACATAAACCAATACAAGCCCTTTATTTAACACATTTCTGTGCAAAGTGTTGTGTCTGCGCACAAGTCATGTAAGTGTAAACCAAATCCAAATTCCAATTCACAAAGAAACATGCATCATGTGCCAAGCCATAAAGGGGAACATATCGAGCTCATGAGTCACTGATGTCCTTTAAGAATAAAATCGAGTGTCAAGTCCATGCGATCTGCAACTGCACACACAGCCAAAAAAATAATAGATGTAAAAAATAAAAAAAATAGAATAAAAAAAACTTGCCTGAAGGAGTTGAATGCTCTTTATGAATACTTTCTTTGCTTAGATTTTTCTTTACAACAGTAGTCAATACCAGAGTCGAACAATAAATAACCACAGCGCACAAGCACTAAGCTCCAATGCCTGAATGCCACCCTACAATCCTCAAGAATCGCACCTGCAGCCACCGAGTCACACAATTCAACGCATATGTACAAGGTGCCAAGGAAAGCGTCAAGTCAAACAAGCCACACAACATACCAATGTAACCAACTGATGTTTAAAATATCCATCCAAACACAGTGGATTGGTTTAGTCGCAGTCCAAACTCAATTTGTATGATCCCAGCATGCACAAAAGATGACTCCTCTAACCTACACATAAACAAGCATACTCTTATTTCCATGGCCACCAACTATCGAAGGCGAGCATAAAAAAAATAAGTGAACTTGATGAGAAGGAAACAGATAAATTAAGAAAACTCAAATTCAAATATAGCAAGTGTTCAAACTTAAGTGGGTTGGGCATTTATGATTACAAGTAAAAACTAGAAGTCAATGCAAAACAACTCACAGAGATGGACCAACTCTTCCACTTGCAACTCTTCCCACCCACAATTGTCTGAATAAAGCTTATCACAAATTGCAAGATATCAACCAAGTGAAGTGGTTTTGAAGGAGGAGAATTGCAATGGCTACCATGAATGATCCGCCAGCTATTATTCATCAAACCACACATGCCACCCGTGAGAAAAGGATGTCAAAGCTACTAGATGAAAATCTAGAAAATGATGAACGATTCTGGGGTCAGGATGCCTTTAGAGAGGAAGAAAATGATGATGAATATCATGAGGAGGGGGAGGTGGCTAATGAGTTTGACAACGACTTTGATGATGATGAACCTGAACTAGATGAAGAAGTAGCATATGATGAGGACAGAAGGCCTGTGAAGAAGAGAAAGATGATTCAAGGAAAGCCACTTTTCAAAAAAAAAAATCAAAACAAATGGATTTGCCTCTTTAAAAATTGTTCCTGAAACTATAGAAGGTTCTACCCATGAATCACAATCATCCCAGTCCAAACATCAAGAGACTGCCAGTGCTCCAAAGGGTGAAAGTATAGTAAGAAAGTCTACTACTTGCTCAATAAAGCCACACAAATACCAAGCACTAGCGCACAAGCATCAACAACACACCAACACACAGATGTAACCAAAGGCTGGGCTGCCAATGCATCCACATGGTAGTGCGCACTAGCACACATTCCAACGCCCAAAGCGCCAGAGGCTTAAGTTCTATGGAATAATCAAATGTCCCACCTGCATAATCGAACTCGAGACCAAAGAAGAGAGACCTTATATTTTCAAATGATTTAGGAACATAGTTCTTACAAACTCAATAACAGTCAAAAATAATATTTTGTGTAGAGAGTTTGAGGAAAAAATTTTGATCCTTCTCCATGACCATTGACTGGGGATTCGAGTTCGACTTCTGAGAAGGGCTGCGTGTGACTATGAGTAAAAAAGAAAAAAAAATGATTTGGACCCAAAAACTGAGAAATATCTCTATTATTTATCCCTATGAAATTTGCAAAATCAGACCTGTTCAAGTGACAAACTCTCCCACATATCATGTTACTCCATGAGAATCGAAATACAAACCTATTCAAGTGCTACAGAATATAAAATCAAATAATAAAATACTTGCTTTTTTTTTTAGGCTCAAAAGAAAATATTTTTTAAAAGCTCAAATGAGTACCAAATCTCCAAGTCATGCTAACACAGAAGGAACCCCCAGGAGGATCCCGCGAGAGAGCACTACTATGCACCAACGCAAAAGGCACTATGAGGAGGAGAGCCCACAAGGGGAAACTACATTCAAGTGTAAAAAAAATATATGTAATATTGGACCTGAGACCCAAACCCTAACTGTTTCATAAAATTCCATGCAATATCATACAACAAACAAGCCAGCGCCCTTGAGCAACCGCCGAGCCTAAGACAACATTCCAACACATAGAAAAACACAACATTCAAGCCAACGTTCAATACCAAGCCACCGAGGAGCAGAGGGAATGCACCACTGTACATGACGTGCCCTCTAGACCTTGAAACCATGGACACGGGGCCAGTTGAGCAGGGAGATGGCCATGGCCGTCGGCCTCATCCTTCACCTCTGTAGAGCGTTTGAAGAAAAAAAAATGAGAATGAAAAGGGACGAGTGAGGCTAGGGTTCGAGGAGATAAAGGAGATAATAATTTAGAGTTGAGAATGAGAGCCTTGGGAAGGAGGGCACGTGGACCTCATGCACCCACAATGCCCAAGTTCAAATAAAAAGAAAATTTTATATTTTTTAATTTTTTTAAAATTTCTTTTAAATTGTGTTTTTTTTTATATAGATCATATAAAATATGTTAAAAAATAATAAATATATAATAATAATAAAGTTATATAAAAAAAATAAGATTGGAGTCCATGGGTTTTGAACCCACGCCCACTCACCATAGTCCAAGCCTTAGAAAACAACCAAACACCAACGCGCCACACATGAGTCTTTACAAAATAAATTCATATATATAAATAAATAAATTATCAATAGTCATAAAGTACTATCCCGAAGTATAATCTCCAATTATCCAAATTAACCAAGCATTGAGTTTCATGCCCTCAACCATTGATCCAAGCGCCAAACCCTTCCATTCCATTCCACCAGCCAAACCCAAGCACCAAGCCCACAAGGGAGAATTTTGTGCACAATGTATTAACATTATAAAATTTTAAAGTTAATAATGGGTTTGAAACCTATGATTATTAATCATATATATATATATATATATATATATATCCCCATGATTAATGAATGTAATAGTGTAACTTTATAATTTATAAATGTTAAAAGTCCTTGTAGAGTAGCGGGAGTTTGATGCATGTTATGGGAAATAGTAAGGGTAGAATAGGGGTATAATAGAAAGCACCATATAAGGGATTTGATGCAGTGTGGGGAGTGTGGTACAATGCTAGCGTAACTACCAGGTGAGAGGGTCAATATTTTTCTTGAGCGAAGACATCAAGATTAGACGCTTTAACCCTAACCTAGCCACCTCCCCTAAAGAGAGTAATGTCTGTTTACAGACAAGTAAAAAAAAACTTATGCCTAACCCTGTTTTCTAGTTTAAGTTGCACAAATGTGAAATGTCCTTGAACTCACCCTGACAACTTTGATTGATGCAGGTTAAATTACACATGATAGTTAGGACTCGAGGAAATCGAGGCAAAGGGGCATCATCGTAGGGACTACCAACGCTGCCACCACCATTGCCTAAACTAGATCTCATATTGCGCTCTTTGGAGGCCATAAATGAGACTTTAAAGGGGCGTCAACCAACAGGGATCGAAGTGGAGCCCCCACCATCTGCAACAGGTAATCCAGAAGTGTCGAGGGATTTAGGGGGAGGACCTCCAGCTGAAGACATCACTAGAGGATAGAAAAAGATCAAACTTCCAGAGTTTGCTAGGGGTCATGCCACTGAACGTGCCGAGGCATGGTTGGCAGCCATGACAAGGTGTTTTTCCTTAAGAGACTATGCATCCACTTCAAAGGTGAAGAGAGTGATTTTTTAGCTAAAAGACAGTGCCTTGAACTAGTGGGGCAACTTGGAAAGGAAATTGCATCTTACCCCAAACACTGTATCTTGGGAACTTTTCGAGGAGAGGTTCCGAACGAAATATTTTCCATCTTACTATGAGGAACAATAGGTAGAAGCGTTTCATGCTCTAGTATAGGGAAACAAAATCGTAGAAGAATATGATATTAGGTTTATGGAATTGGTCAAATATGTTTCATATATGGATAATGACCAATGACACGCATAACGCTTGTCTATGGGTTAAACCTTAAGATAAGGGCTATAGTACGGATGTGGAAACTGTCTTCAGTAGCGGAAGATGTAGAAAATGCACATTATGCGGAGGAACACATGAACTTAACCGAAGTTACGAGATCGACTTTTCCGCATCACCTTGGATTTGTGGGGAAGGCCCCTAGGACATTTCCCAGGGGAGGGGGCTCAAGGCCACGTCCATATGGTAATAGAGTCGCACCAAGGATAGTAGCTGCAGGGATTTCAATGGCAACAAGTGAAGAATCTCGTTCATCACCAATGACACAAGCAAGTCCATGACCATCACATGGAGTAGCTAGTAGGGGGAAAGGTTCCAGGGGAAGGAACTCATTTCAGAGACAGTCACAGAACAATGCGTAGGTTCAATCCTGTGTTAATTGTTGGGGATGTTGGGAGAAGGAAAGGCCCCGATGGGAAGAGCAAGTGGAAGCCACCAGATTTACACAATGGTTAATAATCGCCAGGTAGAACATCAATCCATGATGGTGGAGTCATCAAGTACGGTAAATCATATCAATGTTAAAATTTTATTTGATTATGGTCCTACAGATAGTTTCATTTCACCATCTGCATTAGAAAAGAGTGGGTTGGCAGCCTACGAGCATGATCACTTTAGAAAAGCATGTGTACTACCAGGTTGACGGTATACGTTACTGCTCTTGGGGTGTATGACCTAATCATTGGAATGGATTGGTTAGAAGCCCATCGAGCTATGGTAGATTGTTTCGCAAAAAGAGTTCTCTGTGTTGACAATGAAGGAAGGCCAGTAGAGATCTAGGGTGTACGGAGAAAGGTGTCTCTACGCTTTATCTCAACTATGAAGGTTAAGCGATGCTTGAGGCAAGGGTGTCATCTATATGTAGTGGAAGTAGTGAATGAAAGGAAGGGACCCTACTTGGATCAGTACCCAGTATTGTTAGAATTTAAGGATGTTTTTCCGAACAAGTTACCAGGGTTACCTCCCGAGAGGGAGCTTGATTTTACTATTGAGCTAAAACCTGGTGCGAAACCAATTTCCAAGAATCCGTATCAGATGAAAACGCTGGAAATTTGTGAGTTATAAATGCAGTTGAAAGATTTACTAGACTTAGGGATAATAAGGCCCAGTGTCTCACCTTGGGGTGCACCAGTTATTTTTGTAAAGAAGAAGGATGGTTCCTTACGATTGTGTGTAGATTACAGGGAATTGAATCATGCTACAAAGAAAAATAGGTACCCAATGTCGTGAACAAATGACCTCTTTGATAAAATGAAAGGAACAACGATACTCTCAAAGATTTATTTTTTATCAGGGTATCACCAGTTAAGGATTAAGGAAGGTGGTATTCCTAAAATGGCCTTTCGAACTCAGTTTGAGCATTATGAGTTTGTCATAGTACCTTTCAAATTGACCAATGAGCCAGTAGTACTAATGAGCCTCATGAACGGAGTATTCCAGATGTACTTAGACCGTTTTGTACAAGTATTTCTAAATGACATATTCATCTATTAAAAAAAAAAGAGCATGAGGAACACTTACGAGTGGTGTTCTCCTACCTTAGAGAGAACACATTGTATGGGAAGTTGTTGAAGTGTTCCTTCTTCCAGAAATAGATCCACTATTTATGTCATATCATTTCTAGTGAAGGAATCTCTATGGACCCAAAAAAGGTAAAGGCCATTATGGAGTGGCCAGTGTCAAAAACTGCCCAAGAGGTGAGAAGCTTCATGGGGCTAGCAGGTTATTATCGGATATATATGAAAGGATTCTCTAAAATAGAGAAACCCATCACCACTTTTCAATGCAAGGGGGTCAGGTATGAATAGACAGAAGAATGTGATAGTGCATTCATTGAGCTTAAGAGGTTACTATAGTGTGTCAATTCTACGAGTGTCGGATATGGAAAAGGACTTCATAGTCTACACGGATGCCTCGAAGCAAGGGTTGGGGGCTGTGCTAATGAAGGATGGAGGAGTGATAGATTATGAATCAAGGAAGTTGAATAAACACAAAGAGCTTTACTCTACTCATGATTTAGAGTTGGCAGTTGTAATGCTAGCTCTGAAACTTTGGAGGCACTATCTTGTGGGGAAAAACTTTGATCTCAAAACAGACCATCAAAGTTTAAAATATCTCTTCCCTCAAGGAGATCTGAATGCTAGACAAAGGCAATGGAGTGAGTTTATGAGTGAGTACGATTTTGGTATTTCCTACATCAAGGGAACGAAAAATATGGTTGCAAATACCTTGAGTAGGAGACCATGTGTCTTCTCCTTGGTACCCTTAAAGGTCAATCTGAGGGAATGTGTGTTCACGCAACTCTAAGGAGACAGTTGGTATTTAAAGGTTACTTCAAACCTCCAAAGTGGGAGGCAATTAAATCCAAAGTATGAAGGATATAGTCAAGAAGCAGATGGACTATTGAGATATTGGGGAAGGACGTACATCCCTGAAGATGGGGATATTTGAAGCATCGTACTGAAGGAAGCCCATAGGGCACTTTATTGTGCGCATCCAGGTGTGAAGAAGATGTACATAGACATGAAGAAGATTTTATTTTGGGTAGGCATGAAGCGTGATATAATCCATTTCGTTGCCAAATTCCTAGAGTGTCAACAAGTGAAAGTTGACCACCATCACCCAGAAGGCCTCCTACAACCACATGATCTTCCTGTGTCCAAATGGGTAGTCATCTCTATGGATTTTGTTTTGGGGTTGCCGCTCACATCTCATAGACACAATGCCATTCTTGTGATAGTTGATAAGTTAACCAAGAGTTCTCATTTTATTCTGGTTAGAGACACTTACGATGTCACTGATGTGGCACGTGTGTTTATAAGTAAATTCATCTGTTTGCATGGGATACCTAAGAAGATCATTTCAGATAGAGACTCTAGATTCACTTTTAGGTTTTGGACAAGTTTGTAGTCAACATTGGGGACTCAGTTGAACTTAAGCATAACTTAACATCCTGAAACAAATGGGCAAACCAAGAGAGTAAATCAAGTCGTGGAAGAGATGCTTAGGATGTATGTCATGGATAATCAAACCCATTGGGAGAAGTCCCTACCTTTGGTAGAGTTTTCCTACAATAACCGTTTTCATAGATCCATCAGAATGCCAACCTACGAAGCTTTGTATGGAACGCCATGCAAAACGTCATTGAGTTGGGATAGATTAGAAGACCGAGTAACAGTTGGACCGGAATTTATTCAAGAGATGGAGGAACATATGATTCATATTGGGCAAAGACTAAAGGAAGCATAAAATAGGCAGAAGAGTTGTGTGGATGCACATAGGACCGATTGAAGCTATAAAGTGGGAGACTAGGTTTCCATTCGTATCAGACCTAATAAGACTACCATACAATTCAGAAAGGGGACAAAGTTGTCACCTCAATTTATATGACCATTCAGAATCCAAGAGAAAATTGGACTAGTTTCCTATCGTCTCGTATTTCCACCCCACTTGCATAAAAATCATAATGTTTTTCATGTATCTGTTCTACGTCATTATGTTGCTTATGAATCACATCAGCTAAATTGGAAGAAATTGCGAGTATCAGACATGAGAAATCTCATGATAGAACGGTTACGCATATTGGACTGTAGAGTTCGATAGCTCAGGAATCGTCTGGTAGACAGATTTAAGGTCCAGTGGGACAAGTATAGTCCAGGATCTACTACTTGGGAAGACACCGAGACACTACAACGTGATTATCCCTCACATTTTTTACCACCTAGAGAATATGTTTCTCAAAGGTTGGGTGTATGTAACACCACCTTTTGACTTAGACAGCCAGGATTACCTGAGGCCGAAACACCTTTATTTTCTATCCACAAGTGAAACTATTAAATGATACACTTGAACTTTTAAGACGTATGAATCTTTATGAATGTTAAATTCATTTGGATAATGATGGTTATGATGCGATCTACTATGTGAATGTAAGTTCTATGAGTGTCTAATTGTTATTGATGATGATGGATATGATGCGACATATTGTGTGAATGAAAATCTTATGAAGGTTTAAATGCTATTAAAATGATGTTGGATATGATGCAATCTATTTTGTAAATGATAATTTTATGAATGGGTGTCGATAATTGAATTATGGGATATTATGAGATCTGTTTCTAGTTTGAAAAATTTGATGTTAAAGTTGATGGTACGTGGATACCGAATCAAAATTATGGTTGTATGCAATTACATGATGATAATGCAGAGAAATGTATGAGTTTGTGTTACAGACTAATCTGCAAGTTATGGGCTATGAAATAGCCAAGGGATAATGATGATGAAAGTGGATGTCATGACCACCTATTGAGAAACAATATGGTATGAATCTTTATATGTGAAATTATATTGGTTTGGATGCATTGCTATGATATATGGACTAGTGCAGGATTTCAGGTGGTGAGACTGCCCAAAACTGAATAGACGATGACAAAACTCCCAGCAACACGATGCCACTATACATTCCATTGTAGGGTCTGGACCCTAGTCATGATGAGGATGGGTGGTGACATTTCCCATTGTGTATCCTCCGAAACCTGAAGTCATGGGAGAACGAAGTTAGCTCAAGCTCCCCTAGATGTGTGATGATAACTGTCAGTTTCATGTCGGGGAAGCTTGGTCAAGATAGTGACACTTTCTCTTATGGGTTCTATTTGGAGTAAGGTCAATATAGTTGATGCTCCAAGATAGTCCAGCAGAGGAAGGATAGGAATGGGAGATGGAAGTAAGTTAGGGAGGAAGGATGAGTAGAAATAGTTGAGAGTGTATGGAGATTTGTCTTATGGTAGAATTTATTGTTTTTCCTTCTGAAAATAAAATGTGTATATATATGAATATTCATAATTATGTAACTAAACTACAATTGTCTAAATAACATTGTTGATCTAGATAATTATAATTAAAGGATTTCCTAAACATTTGATTGGTTTATTTTCTTTCATAAAATGAATAGTCTTGTTGAATGAATGGGATTCATATGGAAATTACTATAGATATGATAGTTATTTATATTAGTACATGAACGAGACTTGTATGTACTAGCTACACATGTATTTCTTGCAAATGTACAGTAGTATGTATGAGTTTCTTGGCTTACATACTAATAATGTCGGTTAATTGTTAGGAATGTGTGAGCCATGTTTCTTTTCCCTTGTATCATAAAATACTTTAACTTGGTGACGAAGTTTCCTGAAGGGTGGGTGTATGTAACAACCCTAGTTAAATACTTGCTTAAGGTTTATCAAGTATAGTTAATTAAATAATTAACTATCTTAATGTCTATTAGTTAAATAATGATTATTTATTAATAATATTAATTAATTATTTATTGTTTAATATATGTTGATTAATTAATTAATTGATTAATTAACACACTTAATGTTGGGTAACAAATTAAAGACTTAATAACTTTTAATTCGTTATTAGAAAACGTTACGTATGCAAGGATAAAGCATTGAATGGAGGGATAGGGTATTGAATGGAGGGATAAGGTATTAAACGGAAGGATAAGGTGGGTGGAATTAAAGGAAGGTAGGAGGTGGTGAATGGGGGAGGATATGAGGGGGCAGAGGCATTCGGAAGAAGGAATTTTTGGAATTTTGGGGGAAAGGGATCGTTTTGAGAGCAGTGACTGTATTTTCTGTTTGGGCGTATTTTTTTGGTTTGGAGTTTGGGTGGACTGTTACAGGGGTGCATCGGTTGCTGGGAGTATTGGGCTCAGGGGCCAGGAATTCTCATGGAATCCTGGAGCTAGGAAGCCGGATAGGCTCTGTTCCTAGCTAGCAAGGAGGAAAGATTCGATTTTGGGCAGATTTTGGTCAGAGCAACAAGGTCAGAAGGAGATTGGAGGAATAACATTAGTGAGAGGTATATATTTTTCATGTTTATGTTGTGTTATGTGGTTAACATCATGCTGTTGAATTTGCTTATATGATGAAGAAAATGAAATTGCTTATGCGTTGAAAGAAATTTTTTGGTTAAACTTATGAATCTTATTAGTCTTGTTAAATTAGAATCTTACACACAAAAAAAATACTACTTCAAGTATATTTCATGTAATATGATTTCTCTTCTTAATAGTCTCAAGAATATATGAAAGACCATTTATCACTTATTAAAATTACTTATTTTAAATCAATGTTAAGGGCATTCTTTTGACCACTTAGTTATGATTGTGTCAAAAATATCTTATGGAAAATTTTGTTACTTTCAAATTTTAAGATTTCTCATTTTCCATCAAGTTGTCTTTTATAAAAAAAAAAAAGAAGATATTCATCTTTGCACATTGTCATATTTATGTAATAGTGTGCTGAAACATTAATATGACATGTACATCATATAATAAATAAATGTCATTAAAAATGTAGTGTATTGTATCCAATTAAACTCTAAATTTTATTAAAAAGTACAAGATAAATCTTACCATGACTAACCAGTTTAGATTAAACCCTATTTACACTTCTAAAAATTATACAAATAAGATCAAAAACAAGTAATCCTCATTTATTAATATTTTTTCTGTTTCTTAAATTGATACTTCTCATAAATTATTCAATTTTTTACATCAATATTTTGTCTACAATAAAACAAAATATGGTAACTACTAAAATTATAAATCTAATAAATCACTAAATTCCAATAACAAAATTAACCAGGTAAATACAAATTTTATAATAAAATAAAGAATATGGGATTCACTCTCATAAAAATATAAAATGTTTAAAAACAAATCTTTAATTTCCTACTTCCCTTTAATTAGGAATGTTCTAATTAAATCTCATAATTCATTAAAACAAAAATGAGCATTTAGCTTCCTGCCTCACAAAAAAATTAGCATTCAGCTTCCTACCTCACAAATGAGGATGAGAACATGTTCGCCCAATTTTTTAACCCTATGAAGCAAGCTTCAAGCGTATAAATCAACGCGTCTGAACCTGCACAGACGATGGTAGCTGCCATTGAGTGATATACATTCATTGTAAAGAACCCATACTATGGTTTTGATATGAATAACCATCTCTGTATTCATCGTGAGAGCCGCCTCCCAGATATTGGAGGTGCTGTGTAATTGCGGGACCTTCTCCCAGAGCACAGCCTCCCAGGCCTTGATAGCATAGATGTTGTTCAAGATATTGCGGTTCATGATACTGTGTGCAGGCTGTCGCATTCTTCGAATATATCGGTAGTCGTGTGGAATCTTGGGTTCTGTGGAACAATGTGACTGTGGAATTGAAGTGAACCTAGTGCTTTTAGGATTCCATACTTGTTCATAATATGAGAAGTCCTCTGCAGGCCCAACCAACCTTTCTCCGGCCATTATCCCCTTGTCTGGGAGAGACCATTGATTTCGAGGATAACATGGCTGTGGAATTGAAGTGAAACTAGTGCTATTGGGTTTCTATACTTGTT
Organism: Picea engelmannii; assembly: GCA_009831015.1. NCBI lineage: Eukaryota > Viridiplantae > Streptophyta > Pinopsida > Pinales > Pinaceae > Picea > Picea engelmannii. The sequence goes on from ML781945.1 coordinate 269,323, forward strand.
CATCATATGCCAAGTCCTCTCCAGATTCAATCAGCCATTGTCCATTGTCCGGCCATAGCACTATTGCTCCCGGCGTATTCATGCTCAGGATTTAAATATGGACTACTCTGCAAGCTGCCCATAATCTGCTTGCCTCCATAATCAATCTATCATTTGCTGCCATTGGTCCTTCTGCATTAGAGATCCATGACGGAAAGTTGATTAAATTTGGCTGTATAACAGTTTGTTGTCGGGTATATGAAGTGTACTATGCAGATTCTCCAGTACCAGTGCTGATCCCCTCGTCTAAGAGAGAGAATTTATTTTGAGGACAATGTGATCCACTCGTCTAGTATTCTTGGGAACTTGTTCAGCATATGAGAAGTTGTAAAGCCAGTATTATTGGAAACTTGTTCAGGATATGAGAAGTTCTTTGCAAGCTAAAATACGGCCTCTCTCTGGCCGTATTTTTTGTACAACCATTTAAGGGTCTTCCCGTCCGATTCGCGGGTGAGCTTTTGAGTTAAGTCGGTAAGTCGCGATATCCAGTTGTAGGGCACTCGAAACCTTCTATCGCGCCCATCCTCCGTCGGCGGTGCCTGTCTTTTCGGACGTCCTGGCTTCCCTGCTCATGCCTCTTCCACGGCGGGGTCACCATGGACTCGTCTTCGGTGCCATTGATGAGCAGATTATCAACGAAGGCATACTTGTGGGAATCTTGATCCGACTCTGACTGTTGGATTAGCCAATCCAGTCATTCCATCCCGTTTGAAGCCCAGTGTTTTCGTCAGCTCAAAGAACAGTGGTGCAACTGTGGCAGGTAATCGAATCTTTCCTATTGACTTAGTAGTTTGTTTGGTGCATGAGATCTCTTGTGGGACTTAAATTAATGTATGGGATCCCTTGTCTGTAGAACAAAATACCCCTCTATACATTGTTTGTAGATTTGACTACTAGAAAAGTATACATACTCTATTTCCATGGATTTAAAAAAATAAATAAAAAAAAGTACACAAATATAATTATTTATTTATTTATTATATCAACAATAAACTAATATAGTCATACAACTTAAATTAATTTGAGCAATTTAAATTTCAATTTAAAATTAAAAAGAAGTTTAAAAATTAAATAATATATTAAATATCATAATTTAATAAAACTCATCTATTTAAATTAATTTTGTTAGTATTTATAATAATAAAATATTTCACACATCATTTAGATTTAATACATTGTATAAGTTGAGACATCAAAGGAAACCACATCTATCATTGTATAAGTTGAGACATCAAAGGAAACCACATCTATCATTGTATAAGTTGAGACATCAAAGGAAACCACATCTATCATTTTATAAGTGTATAATACATTAAACTTTTTATGTTATTAAAATAGTGTTTTTAATATTATTAAAAATATTTATTAATGGAAATATGATATTGTTAATATTTTTTAATTTTATTTTTTTTATTATTATTAGTATCCATTAAGTATAAGTTTTTATTTTGATATGTTATTTTTTATAAATTATTTTTGTTTTTACTTTTTGTTAATGTTAATAGTTAAGTTTGTTAAAATTTAGTTTGTAAAATCCAATTAATAAATAGAGAAATAGAGAATGATAAAATAACATACAACAAAGATAAAGTGAGGGGAGAGATATATTCCATTACTTAGTTAATCAATGGAGAAATGGTTTACAAGTCTCATGAAGCACGTCATGGGATTCTACATTTAAACAAAAATATAGATTGTATTTCTGGATAATCATCACTCAACAATATCCACCTTGACAACAATTTTCCTGATACATTTCCCAAAGAATTCAATCATTGTCTCTCTTGCAAGCCAAGAGAAGCCAAACTCCACCAGAACTTCTTTAACATAGTTGCTTGTGTCAACTTGTATACACGATTTTCCCCAGTATGGACCACTCTACATTCATGAGTAACCTGTCTTACAAAAAAATTCATTGTCCCATTTTGGTACGTTGGATTGTTAGTCATATACACAACACTTTGACTACCACATAACTTCTTATCCTATAGTTTTCCAAACTTACTCAATAGATCCTTGCATTCATGCTATCCATAACCCAATGTAGATCTCCTCTTACATGTAAATATCCAGTATTGGACATTTCATCCCAAACATCATCCTTCCTACTATACTAACATATGGTATACAAGATATATATAATCATTTTATTCCTTACTACAAGGTCATAGACTTTCCGTGGAATGAATGGTTAAAGATAACAAAGATCCAACAATTAGATGATGAGTAAGGAATAATTTGAACAAAAGATTCAAGGACAAGTCAACGTCTACAATGAAGGCTTGTTGGCCCTTTCATTTTTGTTTTGGAGTAGAATGATGTGGTAGATCAACTTTTGGATTTATACAATGATGCTACATGTAGCAAAGGAAGATATGTGGTCAACCCAATGACATACCAAAGAAAGAGGAAGAACTCCCATTTAGTGCCTCTTAATGGCTATGTTCTAGTTATGCATGATGGATTGTAATTATGTAGTTGGATAATTTATTTAAGATATGGTTTTGATATATTCAAATATGCTCAAGGGAATAAGTTCTATAAAAACCTCAAAGTTCTACATGAAAGGGTTGATCAATTGATTCTTTTTTAATTATGATAGATTGATGGTTGAATTGTGGTTATGTGAAGGGAGATACGACATATTTTTTGATTGTCATAAAATGGAGTAACAAAATCCCCTTTTGATCTTTCTAATACATACTAATCATTGGTGTGTTTTGTTACAGACCATAAAAGTAAATGAATGAATCTATTAATGAATTAGCAAGGGATTAGAATGAGTATTCTCACCCCTCAACTTATTCCATTTATCACAAGACCTTCCCTTTTTGTTACTTAACATAAAATATATAAAAAATTAATCATATAAATTATATATGATTATGAATTAAATAAAATTATTAATAAAATTTGAATTTATATTTAAATTTTTTAATATCTGATAACATAAATTACATAATTTTAATAAAATTTAATTTTATGTTTAAATTATTTAATATTTCATAACAAAAATTACAATCTATATTTAAGAAGATATAAAAAAAAAATTCATATTAATTTTCACAATTAATCAAATCTTTAAAATGCAACATCAATTTATTTAAATATTTATAAATATCTTAACACATATAATTATAATAACATACAAACATATTATGTTTATTTTCATAAAGAAATTACATAATTATAATCACTTATTGAACTTAGTTATAAAAAAAATTAGCATATTTACTTTCATAAAATAAGCCAGTTATTCAATTAAAAGTGATAATAAAATTACAACATAAAAAAATTGTTAAATATTTGATAATTTTGTCACTTAATTTTACATGATAACAAAGCAAAATAAAAATAAAAAAAAATCTGAAACATCTCCCTATTCTTTTTAAGTGTCTAATAAATTCTAATCTAAGATTTAGAAAAAAAAAAAATATTTAAAACATGGAATACCAACTAAAAACAATTTCCATATATTTCGGAAATATTTTTTTTTCCAGGAAGAAAATTATTCTCGAATTTATATTAAGTGATAAATTGTTTTACAACAATCTGGCTTATACAGCATTCAAAATAGACTGATAATCAGAAGGCGAAGACTGGCCCATCACAGTCATACAGAGAGATCCCAAGAGGAAGATGCGAGCCGACTGTAGCAAGAAGACAATGCTGTCTCATCGCTTAACAAAAACATTGTGTTCCATAAGATAAAGCGCGAGAAGTGAACAGCAGGGAATGAGGCAGAATCAGTGATGACCCGTCGCTGGTCATAGCACTGATAGTCCAAGAGAAAACTGTGTAGAGGCCTCTTGAATGATTTCATGCCTTGAAACAGTAGTAACCTGAAACTGTATAAATTCATAGCTTTACCTGTGCTGCAGAGTAAAAACTTAAGGCTCGAATATAGTGATAGTTGAGATGGGACTATCTATTCCATAATCACTATGGTAAACCATAAGTTTCCCCGCCTCCTGTCCGAGAGCCCTCTTGGATAAAATAATTACTACCAAAAATAACTTCTACTTTTATGAATTTTCATAAAACTAAGGGCATAATTCTAATTATCATTAAAATCAAACCTATTATAAAAAAACCATATATACTTTCATATTCTGATTATCAGTAAAAATTGGTTATGCATGGAAATGACATACAGAGGTAAGTAAAATTGGTTAGACATGGCAATAACATGAACAAGAAAAATTGTTATATAATTAATAAAATTATTGAAAAATATTTAAAACAGAAAATAGAAAAATCATCTCCCATCAATTGCATGCATTGGGATGTCAGTATATTTATGGATGACCAAACCAATGGACATCGAGTGCAGAAGGATATGCTGAATGTGGGATGTCCACAATAAAATCTTCTACTGTTGTATTTCCCATATCCATATAAACTCCAACATCATCCACCCGGGGCCCGAGGAAGCTCACAATTAAATCCTCTATAAAATCTCTGTTCAGATAGGCTACCAGCAAATGACTGAACGCCGAGACTGAAATCGACAATAAAATGATTATACGAGGATCGAGAGAGAGATGGATATAGCCCGCCAGAATGGAATATGATAATAGATAAACAGAAAGCAAAGCAAAGGCGAGGACAACACCCAGAAAGATGACAAGAAACGCGCGCAGCAGGAAAGCCCATGTTCGCCTCGCCAAAGCCATTATGTTATGGCTTTGCATGTCTGCCATATCTGAGATCTGAGGCGTTGTATCTTCTACTTATTCAAGAACACGGAAACTATTTATATCGGAAGAACAGCTTTGCGTCTGAACGAGACTCTACTTACGCATATGATATTGACCTATTTTATCTTACAATATTACTATATATATGAATGAATGTGTGGGGACCATTTCACCATCTTTCGTCGGCTGTTTCGTTTTGTCCGCTAGTTAAAACAAAATTAATAATGTAGAGATCTATCGATTAGCGTGGACAAGATACCTTAACTAATATATAATTTTTTATATTTTTCAAACATAAAATATTCGAATTCTATATTTAAAAAAATATACATATTTCTTATTAAATCCGTCTATTGATGTTGGATGTCAAAAATATCCAGTCATGCTAAGATCTTCCTATGATTTTGCTTGCTTAGAGGTCCCTCGAGGAGGGTTGGTTGATGTCGAGTGATACTCCTTGATGAGGGTTGGTCAAAAAATCCATCCATTTTAAGATCTTCAAGTGATTTTAAGATCCTCTGGTGATTTTGACAACCTAGATGCCCATCGACGAGGGTTGGCCAAAAAAATCCATCCATGGTAACATCCCTGGGTGATTTTGACAGCGTAGACGCTCCTCAATGATAGTTGGTTGATGTTAGGTGATATCCCTTAACAAGTGTTAGCCGAAAAATTCTATCCATGTTAAGACGCATCGGTCATTTTGACGCTTTAGATGTCTCTCGACAAGGGTTGACCAAAAAAATCCATCCATGTTTATATCCTCAGGTGATTTTCATGGTTTAGATGCCCCTTGATGAGGGTTGGTTGATGTTAGGTGATGCTCCTCGGTGAGGGTTGTGCAAAAAAGAAAATGAGCCATGTTAGGGTTGGTTGATGTCCGGTAATGCCCCTCGACAAGGGTTCTCCAAAAAAATCCAGCCATGTTAAGATCCCTAGGTGATTTTGATGACTTAGATGCCCCTCAACGAGGATTGGTTGATGTCAGGTGCTGCCCTTGGATGAGGGTTGGTTGATGTTCCCTTGGACGAGGGTTGATGCCCCTTGACCCTTATTGGAAAAACAAACAAGGATCTCCTACACGCAATAATTTGAGTGCTAAAAAGGTGTACATATTGTAACCTCCTCTAGATTTGAACCTATGACCTCCTAGGAGGAAACGCATGATCTTAACCATTAAAGCCACTAAGGTTATATTTATTTATTTTATTTACAAGATATGTGTCAATATAAGCATTGCAACATCACGGTAATGAAATAACACAATCTTTTAATAGAAAATAGTGAATAGAATTATAATAGATTTTTCCACTAATTTTTTTTTATTAACATTGTATATTTTTACTTAGTAGCATCGCGCAATATTGACTTCACACTTCCCAAAAAAATATATGGGTATTTTTATCACACAATCTGTACTTTCCCAAAGCCCAAGGAAAGTGGATGCAAGATTTGCGTAACAGGGGGTGACCTATCACTGTCACCTTAACATGAAACCCCTTTCTATTTAGGGATATATCAATATTTACATGAGCGAAGAAGTCACCAGTAACCTAAAGGGATGATAACTAACTCAAGGATGGAAGAAAATCCCCCTCTCAGTGTTCACTCAATTCAAAAGGTACTTAATGGTCTTTAAAGAATGAAGCAAATCGTCAAATGGGGTGTACCTACCTAGAACAGGACAACAAGAAAATATAGCAACTTGCAAGTACAAAAATATGATGTTAGCGCTTCTTAAGACCATAAACCTTAAAAAAATAAGCTATCTGATATGAATCTGCAACAATGCAACAGTTTATAACAACAATTCATATTTTATAACAACCACAATAATTATGCCTTGAAAGTGCTTGAAAATGACAAGAAGAAATAGATTTAACCTAGCAGAATGATAAAAGTTTGTCACAAGCTAGTTTGGCAATGTCTAGCTAGAAAAATAATTCACTTTTTTCGGAGAATTTTCTACAATTAGATTGTTATAGAAATTATTTGCAATAGCAACAAATTCTAGTGGTTAAAATTGCAAGAAAACACCTTACAAAGTTAGCACTTATCTAGTAGATTGACTAGCAATTGTCACAATTGAATTTTGAATGAGTTAAGCGCAAGTTATGTAGACAAATATATCCAATCAATGTATGTTAGTATGGTTGTAACAAAGATTTGCAACAAAAACAAGTTAACTAAGGAGTTAGTGTAGTTTAGGGTTAGTAGAGGTTAGTAAATGTTTCAAGAAAGATAATTTGAATGTTGTTTATCAATCAATCACAATAGTGGGTATGTTAGTACCTTTATAGGGTAATGGAGTCTATAGGTGACAATTTTGTCTTGGAAGAAATGACACAATGATTGTACTTTTCTAAGGAGAAGAGATGGATGGAAGAGGTGTCGGTTCTTCAAGGCCTCAATTTCATAATATTTAATATGAGTAAGAAAATTTACCATAAACCATTCAAATAAAATGACGAGCTGGAAATTTACTTATGTCACCAAGATTAATCAATCCATAAAACCATAGAATGTGAAATAACCTCACCAAGAAATTATCCAAGTTGCAAAATTTAGCCTCCAGGAGAAAGTGCGCCTAAATTTTCAACCAATAACTCCCAAGAAGGGTTCGAATTTAAGACCACACTACTTGTGTGATGAGTGATGATGAAAGCATGAGAGTATTTTCTCTCTATTTATACAATATCAGTGACCTTTAATTAAAATTAGGTCATAAAAGGTCGAGTTGGCCAAATTACATTAAAAATCCATCTTTTACATAAATGAAGATAATTAAAACCCTAAAATCAACTCCAAGAGAGACGTCATGCCCTTCTAGGGTGACATTGTGCTCCTAGGGTGGAACATTGGGCCCCATATGCAAAACGTTTGGCCTCCAAAGGCCCTGTTTGGCCTGATTTACAATTAATTGGCCTTTTTTTGGCATGTTGTACACACTCAACCTCTTACACACACACACACACACACACATACTCCTCTCTCATCCAGTGTATCTAAATTGGCCTCCTTTTTCATTATCGTAGGCTTACAACAATACAAGTAATCTAAACTTCCAATTAGTTCAAATCCTAAAATGTTTCCTGAGATCTCTTAGATCCTCATTTATCTCCTTGAGATCTAACCGTAATATCTCTCTATATACCTATAACTCTCGATATTTTCTTAACAGGGTAGATTCGATTACATATTATCAATCTCAACTCAATAAAGTCTATATCACACAAGACTTAAAAAATTTAATTAAAACATAGGAAATTACAATAAGTTTAAATTAGGGAACCCACTCCCTTGGTAAAATCAAAGACCCCTAGGTCTAGTCATCGAGATTGACTTTGGAGGAAAAGTGCTCCTTCATCACTTAGTTGAGCCCATATTCCCAAAAATTAGTAAGAACTATACTTCTCTCATGTGGTCAATCCCAATTCTAAAATTTCACCTTGTATTTTATGTTTTAGGGTAAATTTAGGGTTTTGTGACAACTTACATAAATTTCCATCCAACTAATTCCCTAGACATCTTGGTTGTGTGCATATAATTAACCTACAATCCAAGTTTACAACGTAAATTATCCTTGTTACTACATTTTGATGCATATTTAGAACCAAACATCTTTCTTTTATTAGTTTTTATATACATGTTAACTTTTATATTTTACAAGTGAAACAAATCCTAAATCTATCCATTATTTTGTCCCTAATTTGTACTAGTTTGCATCTTGTTTAAAGAGCTAAAATCTATTGTTTTTATAACTTATTTAGGGTTGTAATTTTTCATCTTTTACACAAATTTTATAACAGCCATTGGAATTTTTTTAGATTTGTAGTGTTTGGAGATTTTTTTATATGGAATAATAACTTGATAATTCCCCTTTACTTAGCCTTAAATTACATCAAACCCATATCTAAATTTTACCTTGAATAACCACCTAATCCATAACTTGGTATGTATACATAATTGGTGGTAAATTGGATAGCTATATGATGTCCCTTATACATGATTATTTCCTTCCTTAGGAATACTTGAAGCTACTAGGGAAGCCTCCCATGTGTGGGATGTATCCTTCACTAAAACAAGGGAAGTCGTTTCCTAGATGATAGTTGTAGCACTTCTAATGTTCCACTCATTTTGTACCTTGTGAAGGATTTTCACCAGGGTGCAAGATTTTGTGATAAAAATACCCACAACTAAAACACATCGGTTGTCATATTTGTTTCCTCTTTTATATTAATAGCCACAACAACAAATTTTAATAGTCTTACAATTATTGAATTTCCTATCAACTAATTTCATAGCTGAAAAACCATAGCCTAGCAAGAGAGAATGCTTGTCCCTACTACTATGTGTGGTATGTACGACATATGGGTGAGATATAATTTCCAATGTAGGAGTCAATCCATCAAGGAAAGTGTTCATTTGACCAAGGAAAGAGAAATTCAACGTAGGGAGAGAGTAACAGACTAGAAGAGTGAGAAATTTTCCCAACAACTGGATTAAACTAAATTAGAAATTCTCTAGATAATTGGAATATGGAAATATGGAGATCCATTGATCTTTATGTAGAGTGGGATGAATGGTGGGTATCTCAGAGTTGTTATCATTCATAAAAGTGACAATGTAAATTGTTTCTATGGATCATTAACATAATTCCAATTTGGCACTTTCATGCTTGACCAATAATGAAACTAATAGAAACAATTAACCATGAATAAATAAAAAGAATATCACACATATAACCCTACACCACAACAATGAAATCAAACACAATCAGTCACCAAGAACTCAAAAATTTTAGCTGGGAAACCTAAATGGGAGAACTCACTTTGAATGGGAGCTTAGTATTTCATTTTGGCAATCTCTGGTACAATTCTCTTGGCTCCTATGCCTCTTCCTCTCCTATCCATATTGAGAATGAAGTAGAAAGCGGAAATAGGAAAAATTGGGGGAGTAAGGGGAAGGCCAACAACCATGCCCCTTCCTTTCCCATTCCTCAATGTTTTCTCCTCTATTTTTTAAAACTTTTAATTAGTCCATTTTTCCTACTCACTCTCACTTATGTTGTATTCAATTTTTGGATTTACATTGTATTACAAATTTTTATTAACCTTCGCTAATTGTTGAATTACATTGTAAGTATTGAGTCTTACACCCATTTGTTGGTTCAGATCCATTTTAGATCAATATATCTAAGTTTTAATATTTTTTACAAAAAATTTAGTGCACCATTAAAAATTTGACCACATGTTAATGGTCATTTGATGTCATGATATAGGTCATATTTTTTGACATACAGGAGCCAAAAAAACTTTACTGCACCAATGTTAATTTGACATATATTGACAATCAAATTTATTGACTATGCCAAGAATATGTTAATAGCTAGGGGCATGGGTTCTAGTCGATTGGAAACTGCTCATTCTGCTAAGGTGTATAGGTTGTTAAGCAATTCATCGGTTCAAGCCTCGATGAAATGTGCGTGAAGGTTGTGCCCCCACCTATTCATGCCTAGGGGTTATAGTGGTAGCTGCTGAAATCGACCCTATGTCACACGAGTACGAGATGGGTGTTATTGTGGATTCCTCTAGTCCCCCAAAAAAGATATATGTTAATGGTCATTTGACCTCATGGTAGAGGTCATATTTTTTGATATACAAGAACTAAAATTCTGACGTCATAGAAAGTGGTTAAAATTTTGATGTCTATCAATAACAAGAGAGAACGAAAAAAAAGTGTAATTTTACATAGTTTCTAAAAATTCACAACACCACAATGAATTAATTATTTTAATCAACCTAAAAAAAAACAACATCAATTTTGTATCAAATGTAGTAATGGAAGATTTTTAAACCATACTATTGTAACAACTTCCTCTTTGATTCTCAAATGACTTTTGATTAAGACTTTTACATATTGATCTCATTGTTCGCATCTAATCTCATCATATTAGCTCTCAATCATCCATTTTCCACTTGAACATTTCTATGTCATGTAATAAGTTCTCTATAAGATATATAACGTTGTATATAGAAATTAAGAAAAATAGGTTAATTTAAAGAAAAAAATGGAATGGATAAATAGAAATCATAATGTATGGGTTAGTTAAATAGATATATGTTTAATTAAATAGATAGATTAAGGTAAACAAGTTGATGCATTTAACAAGTTTTTTTGGGGGTGCATTTCTTATTTTAATTTTGTATTTAATTTGTTGATAATGACATGAAGAGCACTTTGGTTCAAGTATATTGTAAACCTATGTACTCTTATTAAATTAAGAAAAATTGAGGTTTATAAAAATGTTTAAAAAAGAATAACAACATAATAATAAAATTATATAATATTAAAATAAATTAATATAGATTTATTTTAGTTTTATAATAAAGATAATTAAAAGTTGGGAAAACATGGTTATAAGAAATGAGAGCATTTCTTGTATGAGAAGTATAGAATTTCGAAGGGTAGACGTGGAACTGAAAATACACAATATACGTGGCTAAAGTTTGCATTCAATGGTTCCATCTAATTGGTACACGTATATACTAAACAAGCTCATGTAAGCCTATGGAAATGCTAACGCCATTGGGTCTACCTTTATTTATGAGATATTTTATTCTAAATTTTTCTTTTTTAATGGAAATCGCCTTGGGGTTAACAACTTCAACCATAATGGGAACATATTATCGTAGGTACATGACATGAGCCATGGTTGGTGTGCAAAGTTTCTAAGAATATATATTCTAATGATAAAGCATTCTCCCAATGGTAACAAAAATGACAATCTTTAGTTAGGATTTTATTTGGATTTGCAAGAACATTATTATTTTTCATTGTAGTAAGATACATTTCACAATTAATCATGAAAACACATATCTTACACCAAAATAAATGGATACTTAAAATTATGGTTGTTTTTTTTTTTTTTAATTAAACAAACACTAAACAAGGAAGCATGTTCATAGCTAGGAGTTTTTAGTAAATAAGTCCCTTAAGATGTTATATATATCATCTTAGATTTTTTTAGTGAATCATATTAGCCAAGGGAATGAGAAATAAGCGGTGACATGATTTGAAGTGTTAAAGGAGAGGAAGGAACTAGGATTAGTTCATATTTTGACCTAGACACACCATTCTATAGTTTACTATCAATCTTTCACAACTATACAAAGAATCAAACTAGACACTACTTGCAATGGTCATCATTAATATTCTTGTTGATACTTAGTTATTTAGATGTGATATGAAATAGTGTTAAGGTTCAATCTAGAATTACATCACAAAGATAAGCTCAATGAAGAACCCTTCTAGATTATAACCTTTTAGCACTATAGTCCCATTGATTCCACCAAATATGGTTGTCCCTACAAAGTTAAGGCCATGGTCTAGTTATGGAGCTGTGGGTTTTATCCCTATTCTAGACATTGATTTTTCACATTCATAATAGTTACTATTGTCCATAGAAGAATGAGTCGTGCCTCTCTTGGATGATCCTATTGTTCATTATTTTGATGAATTTCAAGGTTGAATGATCTATAAACTTCCATGGATATTCTACTAGAATAGTTCATCACAACAAATCTTGTGTTAAAATGAAATATTCTATTATGCAGGTTTGTTTACTTAAATCTCAAATTTGATAGCACTAGCTTATTTCCTTAAATTTATGAAAATAACTGAAATATGACAAAGAAAGAGTAAAAAAATGAACACATCATCTCCACAAATGAACACAAGATGTATCTTGGGAAACACGATACGAGAGAAAACCCAACTAGAAGGTGTGGCCTATGCTCTTCTCTCTTTTCTTTAGTTATGGAAAATAAAGTACAAAGAAATGAACACTCATGTACATACCCAATAAGGTAAAACTGGGACCTTAAGAGGGTTTTTTTAAATCCTCACACTCAGTTATTGTTGGATCACCCTCTAGCTTAAATGTCTATGTGTGGATTTCCCACCAAGTTAGTGCATGACCCTCTAGTTTTAGTTGGGAAAACAAAATATTCTTCTCTTCATCTACATTATGGACACTAAAATACACTTCTAACTATTGCAAATAATGATTCAACCTAACAACATCAATCTCACCTTGATAGGGCTTTATATCCCCTTTCACTTCCATTTTAATCAGAGTGTTTGAATGAGTGATGGTATTGGAACTTAGTTTCTCTTTCTTGGGATAATTTGTTTACTCCTTTTTTGGGTCTTCACTATCTCCAGATTTCCCATCCAAACCAATTTATGAATTTAAACTCACCAAACTCCCTGAAAGTTCTGAACGTTTTTTCTAGAGCCATGATGAGGAGTCCATGTTGCAAGCTATATCAATTACTTGCTCTTCTATACAAATATCTCTTCCACTACACCCTAAGGATTGTTATGAATAGAATCATCCCCCATGGCTAGGGTTTTGCATCTTTCTTCTTAAGTCAATTCCTACATCCTACAGCTTTCCACAAATACCTTAAAAAAATTCCTTATTACCAATATAATCTGTAAATTTCCATGGATATTCCACTTAAATAGTTTTTCACAACAGATCTTGTATTATACTATGATATTTTTTTATGTAGGTTTATTTATTTAGATATCGGATTTGTTAGCACTAGGCTAATTTCTCAAATTTATGAAAACAATTGAAATACATAAAATAAAGAATAAGAAAATGAACACACCATCCACACAAATGAACACAATATGTATCCCGAGAAACCTAATATGTGAGAAAACCCAACTATAAGGTTAGGCCTATGAAAAAGAAGAACAAAGAGAGGGGCACTTGCTATGGATTTTCCTTTGACACTATGGCCTAAACAACTACTATATAATATAATAGTTCCTCTAATATTCTATCAAAATACCACTCCTAGATATTTTCTAAATTATGGAACAAGTACAATGCTAAGTAATGGAACCCTTCTCCTCATAGTGGCTTCAAATTTAACATAGCCTAATAAACGTATAGGGTTAGGCTTTTTTCATGCCATAACCCTCAATTAGTGTTAAGGTTTGGATCTTATATAATATTCTTGAAAGTTCACATGTGGCTAGGCCCACATGTGTTAGTCACGCAGGAGCATTGCTTCACCCTGCCAACATGCCAACTAGCCAGCACATCAAAGAGCGCATTCAAGGAGAAGAGAGGCACTAGCCCTCTCGATTTCAATTTTCAAATTGAAATTAAATGAATTAAATGATTGTAAGGATGGTAGATCCAAGCCATGATTTTGTGTAGGATGTAGATAAAGTTGCCTTTAATGGTTGACAGGTTGAGATCTAGATCCGATTCGGACTAGACAACCATTTAATGTAATTCATTTTAAACAATGAGAGTAGGTCAGATGGAGGAAAGAGCTTGAGGAGCCCACTTTTGTAAAAAGATCTCTTGTTTTATGTTTAGTAGTAGTGGTAGTAGAATATAGGATAGGAAGAAAAGATAGAACCGAGAATCTGTAGCAGTCCGAGGTTTGTACACATTGTAATCAAATATTTATGTTAATGAGAAAAGAGCAGTTTTTACTGCATATGATTCTTTGTGTATTTATATGGATGTCGTGTGTGTGTTCATTTATGTTGTAGATGCGTGTTAGGTTTCTATCTGTAGAGATAGACATAAATTCGTTGTCTGTCTTTTCTTTGATTTCACTATGGGTTCTTAGTGGCCGAATGGGAGGGGTTGCATAACAGAGCGTTGATAACTCAATGATCCAGTGCAAAGAGTGAACATCTGAATTCTATGTTGGATTCAGGCGAGAATGTGCCAGGACGGTGCACCAGAGGAATCATTAAATCAAGGGAGAAGTCTCAAGGTTACTGAATACCTTGGAGGTAATACTGTGCATAGGAAGGCACGGAGAGGAGACATAATTATTGAAGATTATGTAAATCGTTTCCACGTGGGCATCGAGAAAATGCAAATATTACATGAGAAGGACTCAGTTTCAAGTTTGTAGATAAGAGAAGTGTCTAGGAGAAGACACTCACAGAGTTGCTAAATAATTTGTAGGCTTAGCAAGTTGTGCTCGAGTAGGAGTTGCCAAGAGGGCACTTGCAACTCCTCAAGGGACAAAAGAGACATAGACCTTTGAGGTTCGATTAGTTGAAGCTCAGGGAGGGCAAAGGCCTGTGCAAGGAGCGCAACAGGCCAACACTCAGGTGAAGGTGTTGAATGACCACCATCTGAAGGCTAATCAGGCACAAGGAGAAAGAACAGAGTAAACTTGTTTCAAGTTCGAAGAATCTCAGGAGGAGTAGCATGAAGTTCCACATGGAGCGCAATTGTGTGAAGGGTCGAGGTTGAGATTCATCACCTAAGATTAGGAACAATAGTGCCTTTGCACACATAGTTATAACAAATATGAAAAATAGGTTGAGTCACTTTGAAGTCCAAGCCTCAGACAAAGCTCAAGAGGATAAGAAAAACTATCGTTGGATTGACACTGCGAGAGAATATCTAGACCATTGAATCCACGTCTGAACACAGGAGGAATGCGTATAGAGAATATCAAATCTGGGTTGCCAGATCTGAGCATAGAGGACTAATAGTTGTCGGATCCAGAAGGAGGCGCATGAGGTTTAACCTTGTGTATACAGAGGATAACGGACTCGTCAGAGTTCCGATTAGATCAGAATTGTCCATCAACTCAGAGGACAGGTGGTAGTAGATCTGAGCATTTGAATATTTGGTCACTGAGATATTTGTAAGGAGGCATTGTTAAAACTCTTGAATCGCAAAATCATGAATTCAATCATAGCCGTTGGATAGAGACAAACTGTGGGTCGTCGATATGGAACGTTAGTTCGTTTCGGGATACATGGGATCAGAAGTTGGGAGAACAAGGTTCTACCTTGTATTTCAAATCCCCGATATGAGAAATCCAGATTGAATCTAGGCCGTTGGCTAGTGAGATCTGTGAACTGTCGATTCAACATGTGTACAATTCAAGGTTTTGGGCATCAAGAAAACATAGTTGAATACAAGAGAAAACACTCGATTAGATGGGAGACGATTTGATCCTAGTCATCCATCAAGAGGACACGTGGCAAGAGTTTGGATTTTCGCTGAATTGCGACATAGAGGAAGTCAACAGGAGGAGTTCTAAGAACTCAGGAGATGTCAACTCATGATACAATTTGAACCGCATATCGTGAGAGAAGGGTGATAATTGATCTGCGTGAGTGAACTTCAAAGGTTCAGAGTTTAGGGATTCAAAAGAGTCAAAGGGACTCACAACAGAATTCCTAAAACGCTAAATAGTGATGCAATCATGGCCATCGATCGAGGATATCACAGGACGCTCAGATCTGGTCCTGGGGAGAGGCCCCACTTCAAGTTTCAAGGCTTCATGGATTTGCGGATTTTTGTTTGTATCACACCAATATTCCCGAAGTCTCGATTCGTGATAACGCCTTTTGGCATGGACCAAGCCATAGCGTCGTGGTCATGTGGGCGAAGGATCACACCTAGTGCTAGAGTGCACAGGAGGGGTTTTCGTTGAAGGACCTGTGGTTTTTATGATCGAAGGTTCCTGCAGGGGACCCGAAGAGTCATTTTGGCTCATCAAGAGTCTGAAAAACGATCCTTAGACCGGGAGGTCAACAGACCCTATCGAGGCAGAGGTAGGGGGTATGCGTAAGTTAGTAATGGGGAATGACTTGGTATCGAGTAGCACAATGGTGGCCAACAATTTAGGTCAACTTGCTGGAGGAATAACTTCCGCATACAACCTCCAGTTGAGGTGATATTTGCACCATTGGAAAGGTACGAGTGTGTAGAATAGATTTAAGGGCCTATGATTATCACAAATTTTTGACCCCCGAAAAATTTTGTTTCATGCCTCAAAATGGTTTAGGAAGGTTCTAGACCCCAAATTTACAAACTGGGACTTACTGCTAAAATGGTCCATAAAATCATCTCAAAGAGAGACGTCATGTCCTATTAGGGTGACATTGTTTTCCTAGCATGGAACATTGGGCCCCATATGCAGAACGTTTGGACTCCAAAGGCCCTGTTTGGCCTAATTTACAATTAATTGGCATTTTCGACACACTTGACCTCTTACACACACACACACACACTCCTCTCTCATTCACTCTATCTAAATTGGCCTCATTTTTCATTCTTGTAGGCTTACAATAATACAAGAAGTAATCTAAACTTCCAATTAGTTCAGATCATTAAATTTTTCCCGAGATCTCTTAGATCCTCATTTCTCTCCCTGATATGTAACCCTAATATCTCTCTATATTCCTATAACTCTCTATATCTTCTTAACATGGTAGATTCGATTACATATTATCAATATCAACTCAACAAACTCTATCTCACACAAGACTTCCAAAATTTAGTTAAAACATAAAAAATAACCATAAGTTTAAATTAGGGAACCCACTCCCTTGGTAAAATCATAGACCACTAGGTCTAGTCATTGAGATTGAGTTTGGAGGCAAATTGCTCCTACATCACTTAGTTGACCCCATAGTAGGAACTAGTCTTCTCCCATCTTGTCAATCCCAATTCTAAAATTTCACCTTTTATTTTATGTTTTAGGGTAGATTTAGGGTTTTGTGACAACTTACATAAATTTTTGTCGAGCTAATTCCCTAGACATCTTGGTTTTGTGCAAGTAATTAACATAAAAAACACGTTTACTACATAAATTATCCTTGTTACTACATTTTGATGCATATTTAGAACTATACATATTTATTTTACTAGCTGTGATATACATGTTAAATTTTATATTTTACAAGTGAAATAAATCCTAAATATATCCATTATTTTGTCCCTAATTTCTACTAGTATGCATCTTGTTTAAAGAGCTAAAATCTATTGTTTTTATAACTTATTTAGGGTTGTAATGTTTCATCTTTTACACAAATGTTATAATAGCCATTGGAATTTTTTTAGATTTGTAGTGTTTGGGGATTGTTTTATATGGAATAATAACTTGATAAACCCCCTTAACTTAGCCTTAAATCACATCAAACCCATATCTAAATTTTACCTTGAATAACCACCTAATCCATGACTTCCTAAGTATACCTAATTGATGGTAAATTCGATAGCTATATGATGTTCCTTATACATGATTATGTCTTTCCTTAGGAATCCTTGAAGCTACTAGGGAAGCCTCCCCTGTGTGGGATGTATCCATCACTAAAACAAGGGAAGTTGTTGCCTAGATGATAGTGGTAACACTTCTAATGTTCCACTCATTTTGAACCTTGTGAAGGATTTTGACTAGGGTGTAATATTCTGTGATAAAAATACTCACCAGTAAAACACATCGGTTGTCATATTTGATTCCTCTTTTGTATTAATAGCCACAACACCAAATTTTAATAGTGTTATAATTAATGAATTTCCTAGAAACTAATTTCATAGCCTAGCAAGAGAGAACGCTTATCTCTACTACTATGCGTGTTATGTATTGCATATGGGTGAGGGATAGTTTCAAGGGTAGCAGTGAATCCATCAAGGAAATTGCTAATTTGACCAAGGAAAGAGAAATTCAACATTGGGAGAGAGTAACAGTCTAGAGGAGTGAGAAATTTTCCCAACAACTGGATTAAACTAATTTAGAAATTCTCTAGATAATTGGACTATGAAAATATTGAGATCCATTGATCTTTGTGCAGAGTGGGATGAATGGTGGGTATCTCGGAGTTGTTATCATTCATAAAAGTGACAATGTAAATTTTTTCTGAGGATCATTAACATAATTCCAATTTGGGACTTTCATGCTTGACCAATAATGAAACTAATAGAAACAATTAACCACGAATAAACAAAAAGAATATTACATAGATAACCCTACATGAAAACAATGAAATCGAACAAATTCAATCACCAAGAACTCAAAAATTTTACATTGGAAACATAAATAGGAGAACTGACCTCGAATGGGAGCTTAGTATTTCATTTTGGCGATCTCTGGTACAATTCTCTTGGCTTCTACGCCTCTTCCTCTTCTTTCCATACTGAGAATGAAGTATAAAGAGGAGATAGGGAAAGTTGGGGGAGTAAGGGGAAGGCCAACAACCATGCCCCTTCATTTTCCATTCATCAACCTTTTCTCTTATATTTTTTAAATCTTTTAATTACTCCATTTTTCCTTCTCACTTCTATCTTATTAAATTTTTAGATTTACATTGTCCTGAAAAGTTTTCTTAACCTTCTTTAATTGATGAATTACATTGTAGGTATTGAGTCTTACACCTGTTTGTTGGTTCAAATGCATTTTAGATCAATATATCTAAGTTTCGATATTTTTTACAAAAACATTAGTGCACCATTAATAATTTGACATATATAGACAATCAAATGTATTGACTATGTCAAAAATATGTTAATGGCCATTTGACCTCATGATATAGGTCATATTTTTTGACATGCAAGAGCCAAAAAATCATTTAGTGCACCAATGTTAATTTGACATATATTGACAATCAAATTTATTGACTATTCCATGAATATGTTAATGGTCAGGAGAAGGGGTGTTGATCGATTGGCAACTGCACATTCTGCTAAGGTGTATAGGCTGTTAAGCAAGTCATCGGTTCAAGCCTTGACAAAACCTGTGTGAAGGTTGTGCCCCCACCTGGTCGCGCCTAGCGGTTATAGTGGTAGCTACTAGAATCAACCCCATGTCACACGAGTACGAGATGGGCGTCATTGTCGATTCCTCTAGTCCAAAAAAAAAAAAATATGTTAATGGTCATTTGACCTCATGATAGAGGCCATATGTTTTGATATACAAGAACAAAAATTTTGAGGTCATAGAAAATGCTTAAAATATTGATATCTATCAATAACAAGAAAGAATGAAAAACAAGTGTGATTTTACATAGTTTCTAAAAATTCGCAACACCACAATTAATTAATTATTGTAATCAATGTAATAAAAAACAACGTCAATTTTGTATCAAATGTAGTAATGGAAGATTTTTAAACCATATTATTCTAACAACTTCCTCTTTGATTTTCAAATGAATTTTAATTAATACTTCCACATATTCATCTCATTGTTCCCATCTAATCTCACCATATTAGCTCTCAACCATCCATTTTACAAGATATTCGTGGTCGCAGGATTTGCCGCTTGAATCTTTCTCTGTCATTTAATAAGTTTTCTATAAGTTATATAACTATATATATAGAATTAAGAAGAACGGGTTAATTTAAAGAAGAAAATGGAATGGATAAATATAAATCATAATGTGGTTAGTTAAATGGTTATATGTTTAATTAAATAGATAGATTAGGAGAACCAAGTTGATGCATTTAACAAGTTTTTTTTTGGCCATTTCTTATTTTAATTTTGTATTTAATTTGTTGATAATGACATGAAGAGCACTTAAGTTCATGTATATTTTAAACCCGTCCAATGTTATTAAATTAAGAAAAATTGAAGTTTATAAAGATGTTTAAAAAACAATAACACCATAATAATAAAATTATATATAATATTAAAATAAATTAATATAGATTTATTTTAGCTTTATAATAAAGATGTTTAAAACATGGGGAAACATGGTTGTAAGAAATGATAGCTTTTCTTGTATGAGCGGTATAGAATTTCGAAGGGTAGACGTGGAACTGAAAATTAGTGGATCATTGATGAGAGGGCTATGGTTACATGTCAATTGTTGGCATGCCAAACTATGAGAACATACATCAAAGGAAAATACACAATATACGTGGCTAAAGGTTGCATACAATGGTTCAATCTAATTGGTACACGTATATACTAAACAAGCTAATTGGTACACGTATATACTAAAGAAGCTAATGTAAGCCTATGGTAATGCTAACATCATTGGGTCTACTTTTATTTATGAGATGTTTTCTTCTAAATTTTTCTATTTTTTATGCAAACTACCTTGGGGTTAACAACGTCAACCATAATGGGAACATATTATCGTAGGTACATGACATGAGCCATGGTTGGTGTGAAAAGTTTCTAAGAATATATATTCTAATGATAAAAAATTCTCCCATGGTAAGAAAAATGACAATCTTTAGATATGATTTTATTTGGATCTGCAAGAACATCATTATTTCTCATTGTAGTAAGAGACATTTCACAATTAACGATGAAAAAAAATATGTTAGACCAAAATAAATGAATAAAGAAAAATTATGGGTATTTCTCCTTCTTTTTTATTTTGTTAATTAAATAAACACTAAACAAGGAAACATGTTCATGGATAGGAGGTTTTAGTAAATAAGCCTTTTATGGTGTTATATACATCATCCTAGATTTTTTTAGTGAATCATACTAGCCAAGGGAATGAGAAATAAGCAGTGACATGCTTTGAAGTGTTAAAGGAGAGGAAGGAACTAGGATTAGTTCAGGTTTTGACTCAGACATGCCATTCTAGAGTTTGCTTTCAATCTTTCACAACTCTACAAAGAATCAAATTGGACACTACTTGCAATGGTCATCATTAATATTCTCAATAATACTAAGTTATTTAGATGTTATATGAAATAGTGTTTAGGTTCAATCTAGAATTACATCACAAAGATAAGCCCAGTGAAGAACCCTTGTAGATTATAACCTCTTAGCACTATACTCCAATTGATTCCAACAAATATGGTTGTCCCTACAAAGCTAAGGCCATGGTCTAGTTATGGAGCTGTGGGTTTTATCACTATTCCAGACATTGGTTTTTCATATTAAGAATAATTACTATTGTCCATAAAAGAATGAGTGGTGCCTCTCTTGGATGATCTTAATATCCTCAAAGACATGTCTTTCTTGGTGGAGAACTTAAATTATTTTTATGAATTTCAAGGTTGAATGATCTATAAACTTCCATGGATATTCTAATGGAATAGTTCATCACAAAAAATCTTGTTCTATAACGAAATATTCTATTATGCAGGTTTGTTTCTTTAAATCTCAAATTTGTTAGCACTAGCTTATTTCCTTAAATTTATGAAAATAATTGAAATATGATCAAGAAATAATAAAAAAATGAGCACATCATCTGCACAAATGAACACAAGATGTATCTTAAGAAACTTGATACGAGAGAAAACCTAACTAGAAGGTGAGGCCTATGCTTTGCTCTCTTTTCTTTAATTATGGAAAATAAAGTACAAAGAAATGAGCACTCATCTACATACCCAATAAGGTAGAACTGGGACCTTAAGAGGTTTTTTTTAAATCCTTACACTCAGTTATTGTTGGATCACCCCCTAGCTTAAGTGTCTATGTGTGGCTTTCCCACCAAGTTAGTGCATGACCCTCTAGTTTTAGTTGGGAAAAAAAAATCTTCTCTTCATCTACATTATGGACACTAAAATACACTTCTAACTATTTCAACTAATGATTCAACCTAACAAAATCAATATCACCTTGATAGGACTTTATATCCACTTTGGATTCCATTTTAATCAGAGTCTGTGAATGATTGATGGTATTGGAACTTGTTGTCTCTTTCTTGGGATATTTTTTTAGTCCTTATTTGGGTCTTCACTATCTCTTGATTTCCCATCCAATCCAATTTATGAATTTAAACCCACCAAAATCCCTTAAAGTTATGAATGTTTTTTCTAGAGCCACCATGAGGAGGCCATGTTGCAAGAGATATCAATTACTTTCCCTTCTATCCAAACATCTCTTCCACTACACCCTAAGGATTGTTATGAATAGACTCATCCACCATGGCTAGGGTTTTGTATATTCCTTCTTAAGTCAATTCCTAGATCCAACAACTTTCCACAAATACCTTAAAAAAATTCCTTATTGCCAATATGATCTGTAAATTTCCATGGATATTCCACTTGAATAGTTTGTCACAACAGATATTGTATTATACTAAGATATTTTTTTATGTAGGTTTATTTATTTAGATCTCATATTTGTTAGCACTAGGTTATTTTCTCAAATTTATGAAAACAACTGAAATACATAAAATAAAGAATAAGAAAATGAACACACCATCCACACAAATGAACACAATATGTATCCTGAGAAACCTGATATGTGAGAAAACCCAACTATAAGGTGATGCCTATGAAAAAGAAGAACAAAGAAAGGGACACTCACTATGGAGTTTCCTTTGACACTGTGGCCTAAACAACTACTATATAATATCATAGATTCTCCAGTATTCTATCAAAATACCACTCCTATATGTTTTCTAAATTATGGAACAAGTACAATGCTAAGTAATGGAACCCTTCTCCTCATAGTGGCTTCAAATTTAACATAGCCTAATAATTGTATAGGGTTAGGGTTTTTTCATGCCATAACCCTCAATTAGTGATAAGGTTTGGATCTTATATAATATTCTTGAAAGTCCACTTGTGGCTGGGCCCACATGTGTTAGTAATGGGGGATGACTTGGTATCCACTGGCACCATGGTGGTCAACAATATAGGT
The DNA here is from genome assembly GCA_009831015.1 of Picea engelmannii. Classification (NCBI taxonomy): domain Eukaryota; kingdom Viridiplantae; phylum Streptophyta; class Pinopsida; order Pinales; family Pinaceae; genus Picea; species Picea engelmannii. The sequence goes on from ML781945.1 coordinate 292,466, forward strand.
CAACTTCTAGGAGGAATAACTTATGCATACAAGCTCCAATTGAGGTGATATTTGCACCATTGGAAAGTTATCAGTGTGTACAATATATTTGTGGGCCTATCATATAGTATCACAAATTTTTGACCCTCAAAAATTTTGTTTGATGCCTCAAAATGGTTCAAAAAGGTTCTAGATCCCTACTTTACAAACTCGGACTTATTTCTAAAATAGGCCATGTAAGCCAATTCCTTCAAATTTTCCACCTAGAAAGTGCGATGATAAATGAAAAATTATATAATGATCTAATCCAAATCATTGAAACGTGTCAGTTTTTTAACATAAAGGTGAGGTTGTTCATATTCTTTATGTTGGACATAAAAGTGAGGATTAATCACTATTTGCTAGACAAGGAAGACATAGATGAATATTGAGAAATGGATATTGTTGTGGATAAGATCACACAACCTCAATTTACGAATTAGCCACAAGATTAAGCTAAAGGTACCATGCCATGATATACATTTGAAACCTCCCCTTAATAGAAGACCACATAATCTCCAAAGTCATCTTAGGATAATCTCTTGTCAATGGAAATGCTTGAATATATGGCTTGAAATTTGGATTTTGTAGGGCTATGATGCAAGTATCCCAAGAATATTTTTAAATAGCCTAGTATACTACCATAGAATCTAAAGGGAAATTCTACCATTCATCATGAGGATAAACAATGCAACTAATTTGGAGGAAACACCATAGACAAATTTTGAACCATTAATAATTAGTGACCATCCCTTAGCATGGTGTCTTCCAAGATCCTCTCATCCTAGACTACATAGAAGAGGTTTCCCATAAGGTACTTAGGTTTGAAGAAGGGTCTGTTGAGCTTCATCAAGCTAGAAAATGATTATATCTTAAGGTGGATGAGATCACAATTGATAAATATTCGAAAATGTGTACGAATTCCTCTGGAGAAATATATGAAGCAAGTGTGATTATGAATGGAAAACATTTAATATAAGTTCTGATAGGTTTATGATTAGCTTGAGGAACCATTTACTGATCAAAATGTAGTTGATACCTTGGACTATATTTATTCTTTTTCCAAATGATTGCAATAGACCATGCATTCTTTATACTTGGAGCTTGAGATAGATTACATGTACGGTAGTAATGACTTCATGAATTGATGAGTAGAGTGTATCATATAGTTGGTTATGGATAGTAGGTAAATGCATAATTGTAGATGGCCTTGATCAATAGTCTAACCATTTACAATGTAGGTCAAGATTGGATGTGACTTCTTTTTTTCCAAAGAAAATGTCATGGGAAAACCTAAGGGATTCTTCCCCACATTCATGGATGGATTGTATGGGGAAATTTTAGTTACATGAGTAAACTTGAGCTATGCAACAAGAGTAATCATTTGATAAATGAATCCTACATGATGATAAATCCTTTGGAATGAATGGCCAAAGATAACAAAGATCCAACATTTGGATGATGAGTAAGGAATAATTTGAACAAAATATTCAAGGGAAAGTCAACGTCTACACTTAAGGCTTGGTGGCCCCTTAATTTTTGGAGTAGAATGATGTGGTATATCAACATACAATAGTTCCACATGGAGCAAAGGAAGATATTTGGTCAAACCAATGACATACCAAAGAAAGAGGAAGAAGTCATGATTTAGTGGCTCTTAATGGTTATGTTCTAGTAAAGGATGATGGATTGTAATTATGTAGTTGGATAATTTATTTAAGATATGGTTTTGATATATTCCAATATAAGGGAATAAGTTCTATAAAAACCTCCAAGTTCTACATGAAAGGGTTGATCATTTGAGTGTTTGTTAATTATGATAGGTTGATGGTTGAATTTTTGTTGTGTGAAGGGAGATATGACTTAATTTTTGATTGTCATAAAATGGAGTAACAAAATCTCTTTGTTATGAATGTTTTGATCTTTCTAATATATAAGAATGACTGGTGTGTTTTGTTACACACCATAAGAGTAAATGAATGAATCTATTAATGAATTAGTAAGGGGTTATAATGAGTATTCTCACCTAGCAACTTATTCCACTTATCACAAGACCTTCCCTTTTTGTTTCTTAACACAATATATATAAAAGTTTAATCATATAAATATACATAATTATGAATTAAATAAAATTATTAATAAAATTTAATTTTATATCTACATTTTTTAATATCTATTAACATAAATTACATAATTTTGAAAAAATTTAATTTTATGTTTAAATCATTTAATATCTCATAACACAAATTACAATCTATTTTTAATTACTCTCTTCATAAAAAATTAATTTTCTTCTTTTCATATCTATTTTTACCATTAATCAAATGTTTAAAATACAACATCAATTTATTTAAATATTTATAAATATTTTAACGCATATAATCATAACTAGCAACAATCACTTTATAAAACTGGTTGATATACGCAGATCATTCATTTGGAAATGTGAAAAATGAATTATAAAGTGTTTGTTGCTAGTTGATGCCCGACATGCCTTGGGAACTACAGTTAATATATTAATACATTTAATTAATACAATAATTTAAAATTACATTAATTTAATATATAACTTTTAATATAATATATAATAAGAAATGTATAAATTAAAGTATTAATTGATTGATAAATCTATTAAAGTATTAATGTATAAATGTAACATATTAATTGATTAATACAATGATAATGTAATGTATAAATGTATTTATTGTATTTAGTAATACCTTACATTAACATTAATGTAAATATAATACATTAAAGTGTTAATGTAAAATACATTAATGTGTAATATATTAATAAGTTAAAGTACTCATAAATTACATTGATGTGTAATGTAACATTAATACAATGTATAATAAACATTTATTAATAAAAGTATTAATTTACATTAGTGTCTAATGTAACATATTAAATGACTCTTAGATAAATAATGTAATGCATTAATTAATTAATTAATACATTCATAATGTAATAATACACTAATTAATTAATACATAAAATATATCAATAAATACATTAAATACATTAAACAATAGATTACTAAAGTATTAATACACTAATGAAGTAATACATTATTAGATTAATGTATAATGTATACATACACTATAAATACATTAAGAATACATTATTACATTGTTGTAATATATAAATTAAAGTATCAATCCATTCAACACAATGTAACATATTAAATATCAATACATTAATAATGTAATGTATGAATTAATTAATATGTTAATACATTTTTAACTAATACATTGTTAAAGTATTAATACAAAAATAAATAAATACATTAATAATACATGATTAAAGTAATAACACAATAAAAAAAATATTATTAAAATAATAATACATTTATTGAAAATGATTGTGCTTGATTATGGTAGACCATCATCATGGTTACATAAGGTCATCACTATAAATTACATTGATGTTTATTGTAATGTATTATTTTAATTAATTAATAAGTTAATGCATTTTTAATAAATACTATACTAAAGTAGTAATACACTATTATATTAATATAATATATAAATTGAAGTATTAATTTACATAAATGTATAATAAAAAATATTAATTAATTAATTTCTTAAAAATATAATGTGTTAATTAAGTAATACTTTTATATATGATTTACTTAATTAATAAATACATTAGTACAATATTAATATATTAATGTAACATATTTAATTATTAATAAACTAATAATGCATTAATAAATACATTTTTAAATTATTAATGCCTTGATAAATATATTACTAAAGTAGTAATACATTAATAATATATTATTTAAGTATTAATACAATAATACCTTAATTGAAAATGATTATGGTTCAGTATGGTTGATGATGACCATGGTTTACTTTAGTATACTTTGGTTGAGTTTGGGTAGGAAAGGTTGGCTATGGTTGCCCATGGTTGTCATTCATCATGGTTGAGTGAGGTTGACCATGACCATGCTTGACTATGATTGATGAGATACAGCCTGAGTGGGCCTAATGGTTAAGAACATCTGTTTCCTCCTAAGAGGTCACAAGTTCAAATCCAAAGGGGGGTAGGGTATGTATACCTATGTAGACTTTACCAGTGAAATCATTGGGTGGAGGGGGTCCCTTGTCCCATAAACAAGGGGGTCTCATACACCAATTTGGTGTGGCTTGGCCGTGACCTTAAAAAAAAAAGAAAAAAAATTATGGTTGAACATGTCCATGGATAACCTTCTTTGACCATGCGGATCTCGTTATGGTGGGCCATGTTGATTATGTTCACCATAGTTTACTATGGCACTACTGCATTGCAATGATGATCATATTTCGTTCGTCAAATTGTGACATCATGTTTTGTTCATCACATCCCAACATAATTTTTTGTTCATCACATTGTGAAATCAATTTTTGTTCATCACATGTCGACATAAGCTTTTGTTCATCACATTGTGACATTACCTTTTGTTCGTCAATTGACATCGTTAGGTTATGATCATAAAATTATGATTGCGATGTTCATAATTGTTGGTCACATTGTGACGTGTGTATATGTTTGTCACAATGTGACGTCCATATATGTTCGTTGCATTTCAATGTTACTATGTTTAGTAGATTGCATTGTTACTATGTTCGACACATTACAATCTTTGGAAATGCTTGTCACATTGGGGAGTTTGTATATGTTCGTCACATTGTGATGTTACTATGCATGGTAGATGGCAACATTACTATGTTCGACACATTACGACGTTTGGAAATGTTTGTCACTTTATGGCATTGTGATGTTTTGTACATTGCCAATTTACTATGATCAACACATTGCGATGTTTGGAAGTGTTTGTCACATTGCGACATCACGATATGTGCGTCACATTGCAACGTGAGGAAATGTTTGTCATATTGCGATGATAGGGTGATGTGGGACACATTGCGACATGTATTTATGTTTGACACATTGAAACACTACTATCCACATTGCGACAACATGCCTATTTCTGTCAGATTGCGACGCTACTATGTTTCGTAGATTACAATGTTACTATGTTCATAACATTGTGACGTTACTATGTTCGTCATATTAAAACACTATGTTTTCATCACATTGAAATGTTATGTGTTTGTAACAGTGTGACTTTACTATGTTTGGTAGATTTCAATGTTACTATGTTCAACACATTGCAACATTTGAAAATTTGTGTCACATTGCGACATTTCAATAAGTGTGTCATAATGCAACATCATGAAATGTTCATCACATTGTGATGATAAGATGATGTGAGACACAATGTGATGACATGCCTATCCACATCCATATATGTTCTAGACATTATGACTTTTGGAAATGTTTTTCACATTATGAGGTATGTATATCATCGTCACATTGCAACGTTTGAAAGTTTTGTCACATTGTGACGTCAGGATATGTACATCACATTGAAATGTGAGGAAATTTTTATCATATTACAATGATAGGGTGATGTGGGACACATTGCAACCTTTGTTTATGTTCGTTGCATTGTGACGTTACTATCCACATAGCGATGACATGCCAATGTTCGTCACATTGTGACATTACTATGTTTGGTAGATTGCAATGCTACTATGTTCATCACATTGCGACTCTAACATGTTCATCACATTGCAACGTTATAACTTCATCACATTGCGACGTTAATATGTTTGGTAGATACATAACTAAACTTGTTTGACACATTGCAATGTTTGGAATTGTTTGTCACATTGCGACGTTAGAATAAGTGTGTCACATTGCAACATGAGGAAATGTCCATCGCATTGCAATGATAGGATGGTGTGCACTCGAGTGCAATGTTTGTTTATGTTACGACAACATGCCTATGTTCATCACATTACAATGTCAATTTATGTTCATCACATTGCAATGTTATTATGTTCATTAGACTGCAACGTTACTATGTTCGTCAGTATCTATTGTTAGTATGTTCAACACAACACAACATTACTATGTTCATCACGTTGTAGCATCTTGTTTTTTTCTTCATATTGAAATGTCGGTGGCATGTTCATCACATGAAAAGGTTGGTTTGTGTCCCACACATTACAAAAAGTAAGCTTTGGTGAAGCTTTAAAAAAAAAACTAACAGTGTTTTCTTTGTGAAAAGTATAGAAACTTTGAACTCGTGCGATATATTACATAGTTGTGAAAAATATAGCAACCTTGAACTGATGTGATATATTACATGGAATGAAACTTAGAATCATACTTTTTTTAAGGATATTGATAACATATGATCTTGAATTATAAAATCTATCCTTCCCTAAGATGACAATTTATTTTATGTCATGGTGTTTTATTTGTATATATTATTTTATTTTTATATTTTATAATGAAATAAAATTTTCATGGAAATAATTTTTTTATGATAGAATCTTTCAAAAAGATATATATATATATATATATATATATATATATATATATATATATATATATATATATATATATATATATATATATATATATATTTA
>ML781945.1:312378-335857 GCA_009831015.1 Picea engelmannii
TTTGTCCCTATATATGCCCCCTTTGGGTCATAACATAGTACCCTCCTTCAAAAAGCCTTGTCCTCAAAGCCTTGCAATTAAAGGCTTCACATGTGATGAACCAAGTAATATGATTTTCTTATGTTCCTTATTTATTCTTTCCAGTGATGATGATCCATCCATCCAAAATAAATTATTTTCACTCATAATCATTGGTGGCTAGTTGTTGTATACCTTTATTTCCCTTGATTCCATGTATTATTGTTGAAGCTTCTCTAATTTCTAGTTGTTGTTGGTCTCTGATAATAGTTTGTTGAAGAGGGGTTTGTGATGCCTTGTTCCATGAATACTGACAAGTATTCCATCTTCTTCCTTAATTATGTTGATATCAACCTTCTTGTCTTCCTTGAAATATTTCCTGGTGATGAGGATGTCGATATGGTTTCACATTTGATGGGTTTTTTTTCACTCTACAGATATATTCATCTATCTTGTTTTCATATACAATGACATCCTCGATAATCTTTTCTCGGTATTTGATTACTCTATCCTTGTAGATAATACCATCATATTTTGCATGTACATCCTCTAAATGGAGTTCAACTTCTTCAAGTGTCTTTTGTTGAACTTCTTGAATCTTGTATTATTTCTCCTTTTGAATCTGCAATGTGACCCCATCTATCAAATTTTGACGTCCTTCTTCAATTTTGTATTCCATTTCACATTTTACCTCATCAGTGTTTAGGGATTCCTCAACCTTCTTGAAAAAATTATTTTCAAGTATCTTGGCAGATTCTTCATCCAAGATCCTTCTTTCTTCTTGATTTTGAAAATTCTTATTTTCTTCTTTCAACTATTAAATTCATCCAGTAGTGTTTTATTATGATTTCTTAATATACATGTCTCTTCATCTTTGTTTTTAAAATCTTCCCTTGACTCATCATTTTTCCACTTTCCTTTGCTAGTATTTTCTTTCTTTAAGTTCTTAACCTACTTAATGAGTGATTCATTAAGGGATCCTATCTTAGATATATCCTCACCCTTCTTCTTAATATTTTTCTTTTCTTCTTTTAATTAATCGTTAATTCTATACATTTCCTCCATTTTTGTATCCCTGATCCATTTATCTAAGAAGATTTTTTCAAATTATTCCCATGAGAGGGAGAATCTAGTACCTTTATTAAGGCTCTCCCACCACTTAAGATATTTTCTACTAAAGTAAAATCCTACCATCAAAGGTCTAAAATTATATTTATTTATCATCCTCAAACATTCCATGGATTGATTTCATCTTTATCTTCATCTCCATAAAAATTAGATATTGTCATTTATTACTGATTCAAGTCTAACCCCAATCCTTAAATTACAACCTCAATATATTAAGGATAATGATATAAAATAGTTATAATAATTTCTCCAATATAAATTTGCGTTTCTTCTTTCCAATGGTTTTTGAATCATCTCGATTAGACATCCCAATCAAAAGTTATGATAGTTTTAAATAAACATACCTTTGAAAACCCTAATTTGGAGTTTTTCCTTTTTGTTGACCTTCCTTTTGATGTTTTTATGAAATTTCAACCCTTATGAGTATGAAATTTTGACCTCTAGTACTCTGAAATGTATTCTTTGTAATTCCACAAGTCTAACTAAAATTGGATGTTGTTGGCCCTTCACCAAGTTTTGAGGATCCTTGGTCATGTTTGACCTACTTTTCGGACTTCAACAGGCTGTCGAAGGTGGAGCGCAAGTCGAAGAAGATATCGTGGGATCTCGGCCCCTTTTTAGGGATTTTTGGTTTTTGGGCTTATGTAACAGGTATGGGGATGTCAGCCCATGGTTTACCCATGTTTAGGTCATTTTTGTAATGCATAAATAGAATGCTAGGCGATGTAGGAAGTAGTTTAATCTATGTGATCGAAGAGAGGCTAGACATTATGTTAAGTGCAACTTGTAAGTTCTTTGTGCATGCTATGTTGAGAACTTGTAGAGCTAAGTGCAAGTGATTATAAGAGACTGTGAAGAGGCTTTGTGTTGTAACTCGGGGAAGGAGGATCTAGTGGAGTGCACGTAGATGTCATTTCCTCTGCGGAGTAAGATATCATGGCTCTATGCATGTAGAAGATTGACAGAAAGAAATAAAGAAGAAGATTTGGTGGACGTATCCCCAGGGTGGGGGTGAACCACGTATATCCTGTATTGTGGTTTCTTTGTGATTTATGGTTGTTCTCTTGTTTATGTGGTTAAATGCTTAGTGCACTGATGTATGCTTAGAAGAATATAATATGGTAACTTAGTGTTGAATAATGTGAATGAATGCTAGATCTAACCTATGTTGGTATGCTTAGTGCTTGAATCTATTGGATCTGTGTGAATACTGCATTGATCTATTGTTAGGGTTTAGTTGCGCTATAAACTAAGATTGAATATTAATGAACTATAACTACTAAGTGCGTTGTTAAGGTGTTACAATCATAGATCTGTGTCCCAACTATGGTTGCAGACATCTGAGTCCTGCAACCACCCCTCCCTCTACCTCGGGTGAGACTTCATTTACTTCGCAGGTGTTGCCGAAAGGGCTGGTAGTTAGGGTTTTTTTGGTGCATTGTTGTAAGCGTTGAACCCTGGGTCTACCCCCATTCCAACAAATGGTTCCATTGTCGGGACTTGAAACTGTGATTGCTAGGAAATAAAGGAGAGAAAGCTCTATGCATAGATCTGTTTCCCTAGTGCGTAGTCTTCTACTTGACCTGTGAAGCTCTGTGCCAAGAAGAAAAGTCAGATCTAAAGAAAAGAGGTAAGACTTGAAATATTTGTGCTATGATAAAAGTAAATTAATAATTTTTGGTTAAAGAGGTAAGATCTTAAAGCTTTGTGCTCTGATAAAGGTAAGAATAGTGAAAGGTTTTGATTGAAAAGGTAAGATAAGTGGAAATTTTTGTTTCAAAAGTATGGATCTAGGTATGTTTGATAAATTTTGTTCTAGCTTGAAAAGTAGGGCACAACTAGATTAAAGAATATTTGATATGAGTAGATCTGACAAAAATAGTGAAAGATATGTTATTCCTATGCATAGAAAGAATGTTTGGACTAAAAAATGGATGTAGGACCCTAGAAATATTTTTTTCCAGGTTAGCTACTATGATCCTAGTGAACAGTACAGGAAAGGATGGGGATCATTTCAAAGAAAAAGAATACTAACCCTTTGTTACATTTGCAGAATACCGATACATCTTACTAAGGAATGCCCTGGTAGAAGACCTAGTTGTCCTTGTTGTAAATCCATGTATCATGAAGTTTTAGATTCCCTAGAATGATTTCTAAGCTCGAAATAATGAATATGAGACAAGAAAACCCTAAGGGAGGTCAAGAAACTGAGACCATGGTAGAACCCCAGAAAGAATAAGAGAATGTATTGCTACAAATGAAAGAAACCCTAAATGATCACAAAAATATCAAATTATCATAGATCTTCCAAGAAAAGGAATGCATAGAAGCAAGAATAGGAGACTTCGACATTGACTATGTTCTGGATGAAGAAACACAGGTAAATATCATGACAGAAAGAACTTGGGAAACTTTAGGAAAGACTTCTATGATTCCTTCATTGGGATGAATAGGATTATTTAAAGGAAAGTTGATAACCCTATGTGGAAGATTGACCCAGATATCTATGAGTTCTCATGGAACCGACAGAGGAATATTTTGAGATTGCTAAATTTATTGAGAACAACGCCCCATTTTCTACATTACTTGGAAAACCTTGGATTGAAACGGATCAGGCCAAAAGGAAAGAAGAAGAAATATTAGAGTAGAAGAAGAAAGAATTAAAATATTTTATGACTAGGAAGATAACACACTTGATTGAAGAACAAGAGAACATATATAAGCTACATAGAACCAAAAACTTGGATGTCGAAGTTTAAAGAACACAAGAAGACTCACAGATGGGTAGAACACCTACCTTAGATAGAGAAGAAGTATTACTCTCTGACCCTATGAAATAATCTCAAGAGCGCGAAGTTACTATGCCAAAAGGAGATAAGAATCAGAATGGAAAGAGGAATATTGAGACAAATATCACTGGGAAGAAGGATAGAAAGCTCAGTAAGAAGACAAAAAAGATAGAAAGGTTACAGAATCTTCCAAAGGGGACTTCACAGAAGGAAGGTTTGCAAGACTGGAACTTGACCAGGATATCAGAACAGTGCAACATGTCACTTCGCCATGGTGAAGCGATATAGCCATTGAAAGAATTATAATCATTAGCCTGATAACCTGAATGGCTAGAACCACAGTAATGTCCCGAAGACTTGCCAGCAGACCGTTGGGACTGCACCACAACAGATAGAACCGCATTGATGAAGGCATCTCATCCGTTGGATAGATATGTTACATCATGCCTACTTAGTCCATCGACTATTGCACTGAGAACACCTTTTTGAATTGTATCCAAGACAACTAATTGCTACTGTGTTGTGTTTATTGAGATCGACACTTGTTCCATTGCATTGCGCACTCATTCATCCACTCGATTTATCGATATCATGGCCGAAAATTAATGTACGTAGGTATTCAAGCATCATCAACGAGAGGATTACAAGCCTCACCGTCAACTTCTCACGGATCCAGACCATCACGACTGACAACAAAGAAGAGAACCAAGAACCGAGATGACTTGGAAAACGCGAAGCTAATCCCGACCATCCTACCCAAATACATCCCGCCTCTGGATGGTGCAGTGAGTCATGACAGTGTCCCGAGAGACTTTGAATATACCTTGGTTAATGTGTACCTCCAAAAGGGGATACACACAGTTAGAGCGCAGAATAATAAGATCGTGACATTGAAGTTCAATGAATTCAACCTAGGAGACAAAAAGAAACAGAGTATTCTCACTCCTTACAAATACTTGACCAGAACAAAGGGGAATAACTCGAAAATAATCCCCTATCCATGGACTATGAACCTCGTGCAGTCCACCCTCTTGAATGTAATGAAGATTCCACACTTTGGAAGGCACCAGGAGGTTAACGCATGTGTCAAGCTTGGGATCTCATGTTACCATGGTGGCTACCTATGGATATACTGACGCATCATAGTTGATCCAACGTTAATCCATAGGATCATTGGATTGAGCATGCAAGGACCTGACCCCTAGGAATTCTACCCAGAAAAGGCTACAGATCACGCATTGGCACAGAATATCAAAGACAAATATGGCGATGTAGAAAAGGGAACGTGAGGCTACAAGGTAGCTTCCATACAGAATGGCATAGTGTGCATGTCTTTCCAGTTGATCGAAGGAAAGCTCGTAAGAAAAAATAGACCTACACAGGTCACAGGATTCATTGTTGACCTCATGGAGAAATGTGTAGAAGGACTCCAGATGAACTGGCAAAAGTACTTGGTCAACCAGATGGAATTATACTATCGCAAAACTCAGGATCAGGGCTATGAGTTCCACTTTAGCTGGCTTCTGATCCTCATCACATTTACCGCTAGGGAGATACCGAAAGGTGTGACCTTCCTGGATATTGAGTTGTTTGAGCCGCTCACTACAAATTTCACCACGCTCTGGTACACGAGAGATATGGGAAAATAGTGGCAGTCGAACGTGGTCTTTCATACATATTATCTCCAACTTAAGAGGGCTATCGAAGTTATCCCTCACATGATGCCAAACACCCTGCATCGGTTCTGAACCCTCATGAAGTTCTGTGCATATCATCACTTCATTTACACCACCGTGCATGCAGATGAGAATAAAGAAGAACTCCAGTCATACTACAAGCTCACAGAGGAGGACATTGAAGAGATAACCAAGGAATGGTCTACAGCGATCCTCATCCCCATTGACCCCGCAGAAATGTTAGACCCTGAACTAATCGGTATCCCTAAGACCACTCATGAAGCAAAGGATACTCCATGACCCAACAAAAGGAAGAAGAATGAAGAGGTCCAAAACTTGATCAGCATATCGGAAGAAATTTCTTCAGTATCACCTGGTCGAGGGGGTGATGATGAAGTAGATAAAAAAGAGACCCATGGAAAAGAAGATCAGTAGAAGCAGGGAGAAGCAACACCACCTAGGGATCCTATTGATGAGGCTAATCCCTTGAATAAAAGGAAGGTTTCCCCTATGAAACCCACTTCCCAAAATAAATTCAAAGCCACCTTAACTAAGATGTAGACTATGCTCATTGTAGATGACTTCGACTTCATCATCGCAGCTGTAGCAGATGCCTTGTAGGACATCTTTCAGAAACATGAAACCAAGTAGGAGGATATGTATGAAAGGATCGAGGTTGAAATCAGAGGGGTATAGTAGGCCCTTCAATCCAGACATGCAGTATCCACTGTGCCCCCTCCATCAGAAGAACCACAGTTGGGAGATGAGCCTGTCCAACTCCACAGACTAGTTGATGTGACTGAATCTCACCTTCTTTGAGCACAAGATGAGAAATACCAAGCCACAGTGGCCCTGAAACAAGCCCAACAAGAAATGGGAGAGAAATGTCGGGTCGCACAAAAGGATAAGGATGACATTCAAGAAAATTTTGAAGAAGAGAGGGCGTAGGTCAAACAAGAAAAAGAGAAGTTACTCACAGAGTAGCTTGGATTGAAAGAAGCAGTCAATAGAACACTTCGCTCTATGATGGGCTTAGAGCCAAAGGAATAAGACCGAGTGGAGAATCAAGTAGTGCATCTCTTGGAAGCTATCCAACAGCTTCAACAAAGAAGAGCAGACTTAGAGATATGAAAAGTGCCCAACACTCTGTCGGATGTACAAGATCAAAGACAAGAAACTTCTCAAAGCTCAGTTGAGAGAATCAAGGCCCTCTCCATAGAATGCAAACAACTAAGTTATCTTAGTGTCCAGACTTATGAGCAACTCATCGAGGATCCGGAACTAAAGGCACTAGAGTCACAACTCCAAGAGGCAAAGAAGAAAGTTGAAATAGTACAAGTGTAGTTAAAGCTCTTGTGAGCGGTTGAGAGGATGAAGCGATCCTAAGAACATCGCACTACTCAATAGCAGGTCCAAACCATTAAGAGAAAATTCATGGAAGTGACTCGGAGGCTCCAACCAACACAGGATGAGGCTTGCCAACTATTAGTAGAGATTGAAGGCCAAGGAGAAGAACTACAACAAGTTGTCATTGCAGTTGAACAACGTCTAGAGGGACCTGTCAACAAAACAGTAATCCAAGAGTTCGTCGAATAGGAGGTCATGGAATAGCAATAGGTTGAAGCAACTCGATCCAAGATTGAGGATTTTGAAGCAAAGCTACCCAAACCATAGTGACTCGAGATGAGTCACAAGTGAGTGTTGGGGGCCTGTTGGCCCTTGACTAATTTATTAGGATCCTTGGTCATGTTTGACCTACTTTTGGAACTTCAACAAGCTAACGAAGGTGGAGCACAAGTTGAAGCAAAGATCACAGGATCTCAGCCCATTTTAGGGATTTTTGGGTTTTGGGATTATGTAACGGGTATGGGGATGTTGACATTGAACTCTAGGTCTGCCCCCATTCCAACATGTGTGCCAAATGAAACTTGTGGTAACTTTACAAAAACTTGTTGAATTTTGGCATATTCTAGAGAGATAACTTGTATAGAATGACACACATCCAGTATAGGGTAACCGATTATGAAATACATACTTAAAATACTAAATATTGTCCTCTTTCTATTGCAATTTTTCTCACATAATTTAGATCCTTTATGAGGAAGATCTGATTTTTTTTTACCTGGAACACCTATTTGAGACTATTTATAGGAATAGTCAAATAACCCTATATTCCACGGGGTGTATCTGTGGAAGTAAAATGACCCAAAATTTGAATTGTGTACCCAAGGTACCCTGATATGTCTTATAAACAGCCTCCAAGTTTGACTTTCTAACGTGGGCCCCAAAAAAATTTATATCAAAAATTCCAATATGACTTTCTTGAGGAAGAAAAACCCTAGGATCGATGCTTTGATACCAGATGTTATGAACCAAATTCTTAAAATATTAGAATAAAATAGAAGTACACACCATGTATAGAATGTGAGAATGGAGCACAACTCTAAGATAGATAATTTATACAATAACTTATGAAATAATAGAAGAAAGTCCTCCAAATAACCAAATACATTCACACATCCCAATTCACATCCCTCAATAATGAATATATGATCTATATATATACTTATTCACACACTACATATGAAGCCACTTTTCTATTAGGTTGACCTTATTACATATATAATTACACATTACATGTACATTTAGCCCCATATATTCCCCCCTTTGGGGTTATATCATATACATTTATCCCTATATATGCCCCCTTTGTGTCATAATAGTCCATGATATTTTGTAGAAATCCAGTGCAAAGTACAAGCGGTTTCATGATCACCACCGGGTTCCCCAAAAATTTAAGGTAGGAGACAAGGTTTGTTTTCATTTGCAGAAAGAGTGACTTACAAGACCCCATCAAAATTTGTGTTCACTTCGCTATGGACCTTACACCATCACCAAGGTTGTGGGTGACAATTCTTTTGAGTTAAGTATTCCCCCCTTGCTTGGCTTACACCTAGTATTTAATGTCAACCTCCTTCGACCATATTTTTCACCACTATTGGACACATCGAAAGTGGTAGAGAAGATGAAACCTATAGAGATCAACCCTAATTGCATGGGAAAGGAAACCATTGATCAGATCATAGAAACACATGTTAAGGGAATCCACCAATAGAATATCCAACTCTATTGGTTTGTCAAAGCAAGGCAACTATTGAACCAAGGAAAGTGGTTCATCAAGAATCAAGTTTAGCAAAATTTTCCCCATTTGATGGGTGAACTCAACACAATGGAGAGAATTGTTTCTTAATGGGGGATGAATGATACAGATGGACATTTGTGGTCTCCCACATATTCCACTGGATCAAAATATAGTTTCCATCTTGGCATTTGTTCATGGATTTTTTGGGTCCTAAACTTCTAAGGCCATTTTGAGGCCCTAAACAATGTTTTTTGGCATGATAGCACCTAGTGTGTATGGAAAGGAAAATGCTTGGGTGAATGGAATTTGTACTCCTCAGCTAGATATTTTCGATGGGGTACCTAGCATCCCAAACAAAGAGAGTATGAAAAATTTATTCCCTCAAGAAGTTGATCTATCAACTACCCCCATTGGAGCCCACAAACCTTTTTTTTTTCATATCCTGAGGTTAACGTTTTGGATGTTTAGGGTTTTCTCATTTATGCTTTATGTTAAAAAGGCCTTTGGAGCCTCATTGTAATCATATTCTTATGAATGTGCATAGCCTTCAAATCTCTTCTCGGAGTTATACTACAACCATTATAGCAAGTTCATTTCACTCTATATTTTCTTTTACATTATTTACATATTTCATTCTTTAATAAAAATAGAGTATTAGTATATATTTGTGTGTAGTATTCCAGTTATAAAATCGTATGCATAACAGAAATAATTAGCTATAAATGGAAGAGAAACAATTATATAACTAGAAAAATACCATAATAATACTAGAATAATGCCAGAATAAAACCAGAAAGAGCACTTTGATTACTGAGAGAAATGTTTAGTTTCATTTTCGAGGGGGAAACCTCAAGAAGAGAAGATCTCTATTACAATAATATCCAAGAGAAAACTTCTCATTCCCTCTACTCGTTTTTATACTAAATATATCTATCCAAAAGAACAATCTAGAAGAAGATCCTTCTAGAAGAGAAAGCTTCTATTAGGTCTTCTTACAATTGGATTATTCCTCCTTATTTATAGGCCTTATTAATATTTACCTTTATTACATGGAAATATATTATTCTAACCACTTGAGGGGTTAGGTAGGTTAGGTCCCAAACATGCCCCCCCCCTTAAAATCAGCCTTGTCCTCAAGGCTTGAGATGAGGAAATTGTTGTAGAATGCTAGATGGATCCCAGGTGGCATCAAATGGATTTGTATCTTTCCACTGAAATAACACTTCCTTGATGCTCCGTTGATTAAAATGATGCTCAATATGGTCCAAAACGTCTTGTGGCTGCAACCATATGGATCCTTCTTTAGCCAATTAGGGAAGGTTGGTTTGAGTTTGGAACTTAGTGCCAATCACCTTCTTTAAGTAGCATACATGAAAAAGAGGATGGAGCTTGGAAGAACTAGGCAAAGCTAAATGATAGGCCGCATGTCCCACGCACTTGAGAACTGTGCAAGGATCATTAAATTTGGGTCCCATGTAGGAGCATGGTCAGTAAAGCAAGTGCAAGTGGAGGACAGTTGGATATACACCAATGCACTTTTTGAAGACATTTTGAATTTCAAAGGATGGCACATTAATGTAATATCTGAAAATATATATTTGATTTTAATGTCTTGAGATTGTAATACGGATCTTGAGTGTTTCTCTTATCTCTCGGTTATAGGCATTTATTGTAATAAATGTAAAGTAGGTATTAATCCTTAATTCGATAAGATAACTTAGAATTGTAGGAGGGAAAACTTAAGAAGACTCCCTTGTATGTATTGTATTATCATTCTCATTGTATGAGTAGAAGATGTAGAGTAAGATAGCATAAGAGAGTAGAGAAGAACATATATTTTAGAGTTGTATGAACATATAGTTTTTTCTATAGAAACTGTGTACATAAGCACTTGGATTAATATCAAAATGCTTTGATCCAATTTCATGGTGGTTTATGGTTACTGTATGCATCTATTGAATGGTATGTTTACAGACTATTTTCAGTCTTTGTTATGCATTTGTTTCAATGCCATGCATATGTGATTTGATGTTGAATGTATGAAGTCTGTGAGAAGAGTATAAGTTTCAATTGTTTTTCTTCCTGATAATTCTTGCAAGGAGTGCAATGAAGGTCTGCAAGGAGTGCTTCGACAAGTTTTTGATTTTTACCTCAGACAAGCTCAGGAGAGGTAACGTTAGCTTATACCAGTAGGAGTGCAAGTACAACACTGATCCATGCAAGGTGTGCGCAGGCCAGGTCGAAGTCTTATAATTGTCCAACCCATTGAGCGGTTGAAGAACTTTTGTTGCAAAGAGTGTACAAAGATGTAGTTGTTGAATAACCAAAGGTTGTTGAATAACCAAAGGTTGTTGAATAACCAAAGGTTGTTGAATAACCAAAGGTTATTGTTGAAGCCACCAAGAGTGCGCACATAATTCCTTAGAATCCTTGAGTTTGCAGGGAAGACCAAGTTTAGTAAAGATAGATATTTGGAGAAGTTCAGAGGAAAGATGAGGTTTGAAGTCAGCTTGTGGAATCAAGATTAGGAGGGTTGACGCTGAGTCATTTGATGAGGACTCATTGAGAACCTGAACAGACGCTGGAAAATCGTGAAGGGAGAGGTGTCTATATTTGTGGATAGTTAGATCCAATGGAGTTGTAGGGAGGTCAAGGCAAGAGTATTTCAACACTCGCAATCTTAGGAGATATAGTAGTCGTCAGATCTGAAGGAGGGAGAGTCATTGATTTGGCACTCTGGAATATCAGGAAGTTGGGAGTCAGGAGCATAAAGGAAAATGTAACTCAGAAGTTGTGAGTCATGAAATCCTGACACGCTTGAAATTTGGGTCCCAGGTTGCTGCCAAAGGTCACATTAGTGAAGAATTAAAGGGAGGATCTAGGGACCGCTAGCCTATTTCGGGGTTTCGGGAATCGGAGGAGTTGGGCTGACTCACAACAAAAGTCCCGAAATCATGAAACGTGATGCACCTTTTTGGGGTTATGTTTGTGGTTACATCGATGCTCATGTGGAGTGGAAGCTCACGTCTAGTGCATGTTTTTGCGGGTGGAGCATAGAGTAGGACCTGTGGTTTTTAAGTGTCAAAGGTTCCAACAGGGACCAAGAAGCCATTTTGACTCGGGAATTGGAAGATCCAAAGACCGAGAGGTCATCAGACCCTGTTGAGGTAGGGGCGCTTCGTTAGGTGGTATCATAGCTTATAACTATTGTTTTATGTAGGCAAGAGAAGACAGAGGATAGTTGTTATTTGAATTCTACGTGGACATATTGAAACAATGCCACCAAGAAGGTGTCCATAGAGAACTTTACCCGATCCATCCATGGAAAGGGAGGTGAGAGAACTTTGTGATCGATTGGATATTATGGAGACAACATAGAGGTGAACACATGATACAGGAGATATCAGTGAGGCTAAAAGTGAGCACGAAGTTGGAGTTGAAGAAGAAGTTGTAGCCGAAGATGCTGCAGAGGAACGCCTATTTAAACTTGTTTCCAGAATAGGTTCTAGGGAAAAATTTCACATTCTGATGTATGAATGTAACTTAGGCATTGAGGAGCTTCTAGATTGGTTTAGATCTCTGGATAAATACTTCTACTATAAGGATGTAGAGGAATATAAGAAGGTTAAGCACGTTGTCACTAAACTGAAAGGACATGCAACATTGTGGTGGGATGAACTATAGGCTAACAGGCGTTGCAAAGGAAAACAAAGAATTAAAAGCTGGGATAGAATGGTAGTGAAGATGAAGGACAAATTCATACCCAGAGATTATCGAATCAATCTGTTTCGAAGAATGAAAAATTTGAGACAAAAAGGGATGACAGTGAAGGAATACACTAAGGAGTTATACAGACTTAACATTAGATATGGTCATCATGAGAGTGATGATGAAAATGTCATCAGATACATGAATGGCCTAAGATATGATATTCGATATGCGATGAGAATGGTGACAATAAAAAATGTGGAAGATGCTTATCAGGTTTCTCTGAAGGCAGAAGAGAAATTCTCTCGAAAGCAAGGTCAAAGGGGTAGAGGTAGAAGTCAGTTCAGAGGCAAAGCAGTTGACCATGATAGAGTACAGAAGCCCAAGGATGAAGAGAAAAAACATCATAACCACCCAAAAAGGGGAGGAATTGCACAAGGAGGACAATATTCTGACAAGAACACTTTTCCTTGAGAAAGAGGCAGAGGAGGTGAAGTAAAGTGTTTTGTCTTTGGACAAATCGAACACAAATATTGGGAATGTCCTGATAGAAAAAGGGATGGAGGAGGAGAAGCTCAAATTTTAGAAGCATAGAGGTGAAATGTTGAGGAAGAAGATGCAGAAGGTGGAAGATCCTTGATGATGAGGAAAATTATTTTAAAGCCAGAGAAAGAGATGGAGAATCCAGTCCATAGGAATCGTTTGTTTAGAACTTCTTGTAAAACTAAGGATAGGGTATGCAAGGTGATAGTTGATAATGGAAGCACAGATAATCTAGTATCCACATAGATGGTGGAAAAGATGGAGTTTGAGATAGTTTCACATCCAAGTCCGTATAAAGTTTCATGGTTTCAAAAAGGACATCAGGTAACAATCACTAAATAGTGTTTAGTTGAATTTAAGATAGGGGGTTATAGAGATGAAATTTTATGTGATGTAATTCCCATGGATGTATGTCATATTTTGTTGGGAAGGTTGTGGCAATATGAAAGAAATGTTATTCATCACGGAAGAAAGAACACTTAAACCTTGGAGAAGAATGGTAGGACACATATGTTGTTTCCAATTGAAGACAAGAAAGAGAAAGTAGAAACAACCAATACTATACTTCTCATGAGTGGGAAGGAACTTCTTGATGAAGTCAAGAAAGATCAAGAAATGCAGTTTGTTGTGGTTAGAAAACCTAGAGTCATCTTGACCAGTACCTCAATAGATGATCATTGATCTACTTGAGTAAATTCAAGAACTGTTGGAGAATTTCACTGATATAGTGGTGGATGATTTACCTTATTTGTTGCCACCCATCATAAGTATAAGCCATCACATTGACCTTATACTAGGAGCGATTTTACCAAACAAAGAAGGGTACATATTGACACTACGGGAGAATGAAGAGGTTAAGAAGCAAATCCAGGATTTGATGGACAAAGGGTTGGTTAGAGAAATCTTGATTCCATGTGTTGTACCAACAGTGTTAAGTCTGAAGAGGGATGGTGGATGGAGAATGTGTATAGACTCAAGGGATATAAACAAAATCACCATCAGGTATAGATTTCATTTACCCATGATGGATGACTTGATGGATTTCTTGAGTGGAGAAAAGGTTTTTTCAAAAATTTATTTGAAAAGCAGATATCATCATATTAGAATGAGAGAAGGTGATGAATGGAAGACATCATTCAAGGCAATTGAATGGTTGTGTGAATGGCTTGTCATACCGTTTAGTTTGACGAATGAGCCAAGTAATTGCATGATATTGATGAATAAAGTCTTGAAAGATTTCATTGGAAATTTTGTAATTGTGTATCTTGATAATATATTAATCTTCAGTAAGACTGAGGTAGGACATTTGAGACATTTAACTCTAGTAATGAGGAGGTTGTAGCAAGAGAAGTTGTTGATAAATCTCAAGAAGTCATATTTCATGAAGACAGAGCTTATTTAGGTTTTGTGATCTCTCCAAATGAGTTAAAGATGGTTTTAGTGAAGGTAAAATCAATCAAAGAGTGGTCGTCACCAAGGAATATATTAGAAGTTGGAAGATTCCATGGACTAGCCATCATTTACATGAAGTTCATCAAAAAATTTAGTGGAATTTGTGCATCAATGATGGACATAGTCAAGAAAAGACATAAATATTTTCATTGGACAAAGGAAGTGGAGAAACATTTCAAGTTGTTGAAAGAGAAGATAATTGAACAACCAGTTCTGGTTTTGCCAGATTTCAATAAAACATTTCAAGTGAGATGTGACGCAAGTGGATTCGTGATTGGAGAAGTCTTAAGTCAAGACAATAGAACAGTTTCATACTTCAATGAGGTGTTGAATGATGCCAAACTATATTACTCCACTAATGATAAAGAATTTTATGCAGTCATAAAAGCACTGAATAAATAGAAGCACTACCTGTTTCCAAAGGAGTTTGTTTTGTATAGCGACAACTAGGCCTTATAGTTTATAACCAGACAGGAAAATTTGAACCATAAACATGCAAAATGGGTTGAGTTCATGCAGAACTTTAATTTTGTTCTAAAGAACATTTCTGGAAATGCTAACAAGGTTGTTGACGCATTGAGCAGGAAATGTTTGATTCTACAAGAGTTTTGTGTGAAGACCTTAGGTTTTGATAGCCTTAAGGAAATGTACAGAGATGATTAAAATTTCAAGGACGCTTATGAAGCATGTGAGAATCATGTTCTGAGAGACAAAATCCGATGGATTGAATAATTGATTTAGGATGGACTGTTGTTTAAAGGAAATCAGTTGTGTATCCCGAAGAGCTCTATGAGAGAAAACCTTTTGAAGGAAAAACATAGTGGGGGATTGGTTGGATATTTTGGCCATGATAAAACATTTTCGCAACTGAACAATTTGTATTATTGGCCAAGAATGAGGATAGATGTGAACAATTTTTTTAACAGATGTATAATCTACCAACACACAAAGGGGAACGTTGGGTTGTATCAACCATTGCCAATACTAGAGAGGCTGTGGGACACGATAAGCATGGATTTTATGTTAGGACTTCCAAGGACATAGAGGGTTTGTGATTCCATGTTCATGGTATTCGATAGATTTTCCAAAATGGCATATTTCATTCCATTTCAGAAAACCAATGATGCAACACATATTGCAAATCTGTTTTTCAAAGAGGTCATTCAACTTCATGGTTTACCCAAGAGAATTATTTCAGACAGAGATACCAAATTTGTTGGTTATTTATGGAGGACACTATGGAAGAAGATGGGGACAAATATACATTTTATCTCATCATATCACCCTCAGATGGATGGACAGACTGAGGTAGTAAATCAAAGTTTGGGGGACTTATTGAGGATCTTAGTAGCTGAACATCACAGTCAGTGGGATCAAATTTTGTCGCAAGAGAAATTTTCATATAATGACTCACCTAATAGGAGTATGGGGAAAATATCATTCCAGATAATGTATGAAATGCATCCAAGAGGAGTATCTGAGTTGAGAGACTTAGAGAAGAATGAGTTCAGAACTATTGGAGTGGAAGATTTTGCAGTAGAAATGCAGGAGCTCCACAGTAAGATTAAAGAGTGGGTGCAGAGTTCCAACCAGGAATACAAGTGCAGAGTAGATCAGCACAGAAGATATATTCAATTTGAAGTGGGAAATTTATTCTTAGAACATATTATAAAATAAAGGTTCCCAAGGGGAACATATAATAAGATGAATATGGAAAAGATAGGGTTGTATAGAATTTTACGTTAATTTGAGACAAATGCTTATGAGATAGAATTGGCAGATGATGTGGGAATATAACCCATATTCAATGTAGCAGATATGTATCATTACAGAGAAGATGAAACACATGGGGAAAAGAATTAGAAGGAAATTCAGTGTATCAAACATATGCCTGTAGCTGAAAAATAGTAGATGGAAAAGATCATTGCTCAAAGAGTTAGCAAGAAGACCCGAATGAAAACATATCTTGAATATTTGGTAAAATGGAAAGGACACCTGATTGAGGATTCTAGTTGGGAAGGTGAAGTAGATATCCAGAAACATGGATAGATGGTGCAGGAGCTCATTGACAGGAATCCATGAATTTTTCATCTAGAGGAGTATGATGTAGGAGCATCACCAACAAAGTAAGTGCAAGTGGAGGACAATTGGATATACACCAGTGCGCATTTTGAAGACATTTTGAATTTCAAAGGATGGCACATTAATGTAATATCTGAAAATATATATTTTGATTTAATGTCTTGGTATTGTAATATAGATCTTGAGTGTTTATATGATTTGTTGGTTGTAGGCATTTATTGTAATAAAAGTAAAGTAGGTAGTTATCCTTAATTCTATAAGATAGCTTAGAATAGTAGGAGGGAAAACTTAAGAAGACTCCCTTGTATGTATTGTATTATCATTCTCATTGTATGAGTAGAAGTTGTAGAGTAAGAGAGCACAAGAGAGCAGAGAAGAACAAATATTGTAGAGTTGTATGAACAGATAGTTGTTTCTATAGAGACCGTGTACATAAGCACTTGGATTAATATAAGACTGCTTTGATCCAATTTCATGGTGTTTTATGGTTACTGTATGCATCTATTGAATGTTATGTTTACAGTCTATTTCATTCTTTCTTATGCATTTGTTTCAATGCCATGCATATGTAATTTCATGTTGAATGTATGAAGTCCATGAGGAGAGTATAAGTTTCAATTGTTTCTCTTCCTAGGAATTCCTACAAGGAGTGCAGTGAAGGTCTGCAAGGAGTGCGTCGACAAGTTTCTGATTTTTACCTCAGACAAGCTCAGGAGAGGTAACGTTATCTTATACCAATAGGAGTTCAAGTACAACACAAATCCATGGAAGGTGTGTGCAAGCCAAGTCAATGCCTTAGACTTGTCCAACCTAGTGAGCGGTTGATTAAATTTTGTCGCAAAGAGTGTATAGAGGTGTACTTGTTGAATAACTAAAGGTTATTATGGAATCCTCCAAGGGTGCACTTAGAATTCCTTAGAATCCTTGAGTTTGCAAGGAAGACCAAGTTTAGAAAGGATAGATATTTGGAGAAGTTCGGAGGAAAGACGAGGTTTGAAGTCACCTCGTGGAATCAAGCTCAAGAGCGTTGACACCAAGTTAATTGATGAGGAGTCATTGATATCATGAACGGATGGTGGAAATTATCAGAGGGAGAAGTGTCGATATCCATGGACAGTTAGATCCAGTGGAGTTGTAGGGAGGTTAAGGAAAGAGTATTTCAACACTCGCAAGCTTAGGAGAGATAGTAACCGAAAGATATGAAGGAGGGAGAGTCGTTGATTTGGCACTCTAGAATATCAGGAAGTCAGGAGTCGGGAGCATGGAGGAAGTTGTAACTCATAAGTTGTGAGTCGTGAAATCCCAATGTGCTCGAAAGTTGGGCCCTAGGTCGTTGTCGAAGGTCACATCAAACAATAATTAAAGGGAGGAGATAGGGACCTCTAGCCTATTTTGGGGTTTCGGGAATCATAGGAGTCGTGGTGACTCACAACAAAAGTACCAAAATCGTGAAACGTGACGTGCCTTTTTGGGGTTAATTTTGTGGTTATGTCGATGGTCATGTGGAGTGGAAGATCACGTCTAGTGCATGTTCGTGCGGGAATAGCATAGACTAAGACCTGTGGTTTTTAAGTTACGAAGGTTGCAGTAGGGACCAAGAAGCCATTTCGGCTTGGGAATTGGAAGATCCAAATATCGGGAGGTCAGTAGACCCTACTGAGGTAGGGGCATGTGTTAGGATGTATTAGAGCTTGCAAGTATTGTTTTATGTAAGTAAGAGAAGACAGAGGACAATTGTTATTTGAATTCTACGTGGACATACTGAAGAAATGCTACCAAGAAGACATCCAGAAATAAATTTACCCGATCCAGTCGTGGAAACGGAGATGAGATAACTTCGTGATCGATTGGATGCTATGGAGACAACACAGAGGCGAACACCTAATATAGGAGATAAAGGAGATACAGGATATATGAAGGAGGAAGTTCACAAGGAAGACAATATGCTGACATGAACACTTTTCCTCAAGCAAGAGAGAGAGGAAGAGGCAGAGGAGGTGAATTAAAGTGTTTTTTCTATGGAAAGATCAAACACAAATATTGGAAATGTCATGATAGAAAAAGGGATGGAGGAGAAGCTCACATTTTAGAAGTGTAGAGGAGAAATGTTGAGGCATGAGATGTAGAAGATGGAAGATCCTTGATGATGAGGGAAATTCTCTTAAAGCCAAAGAAAGAGATGGAGAATCTAATCCAGAGGAATAGTTTGTTTAGAACTGCTTGCAAAACCAAGGATACGGTATGCAAGGTGATAGTTGACAGTGGAAGCACAGATAATATAGTATCCACAGAGATGGTGGAAAAGCTGGAGTTGGAGACACTTGCACATCCGAGTCCATATAAATTTTCGTGCTTGCAAAAAGGACATCAGGTAACAGTCACTAAACAATGTTTAGTTGAATTTAATATAGGGGGTTATAGAGATGAGATTTTATGTGACACAATTCCCATGCATGTCTATCATCTTTTGTTGGGAAGGTAGTGGCAATATGAAAGAAATGTTATTCATGACATAAGAAAGAACACTTACACCTTGGAGAGGAATGGTAGGATGCATATGTTGTTGCCAATTGAAGACAAGAAGGCAAAAGAAGAAACAACCAATACTATAGTTCTCATGAGTGGGAAGGAACTTCTTGATGAAGGCAAGAAATATCAAGAAATGCAGTTTGTTGTGGCTAGAAAACCTAGAGTCATGTTGACCAGTACTGTTGGGCCTGTGATATTATTGATTTTATGATATTAATTAGATACTTTTCCTGAATGTAAATATGCGTTTTTCATGTTTTGAAGAAGATGTTGAAGATATTTTGTGTCAAAACGCTATGAACCACACCAGGTATGCATAATTCGCGCTTTATGATGACCTTGAGTGTAATTCAGTATGTTTTTATGTTTTGAGGAATCTAATTCGCATATTTTGGTGTCATAGGGAAAAATCGCAGCTTGTTTATGCTTTTGGTACTCAATCCAACACTCCATCCAGTACTCAGTTCGGTACTCCATCTGACACTCCATCTGACACTCCCTCCTGCACAAAAACGAACGGTGATTTGGTAGTTATGGTATTGGTGGCCAGGGATGGGCGAATCAGGGATATGGGTTTTGCTTATGCTCATCCCCTCCGGCCACTTAACTCTTGAAAACTCGATTTTGGGTTTTTATGGTGGGCAATTATTGGCTCACTCTATTTTGGCAGTTAGGGAAATTTAAATGCAATTTACTATTTTTAGAAGAGTATCGACCCTCCTATGGTTGACCTCTCAGTCTGTAAAGATTATAAATACCACCTCAGTGGTCATACAATCATTAAGAAGTCATGTGTTAGATCAAAAGACAATTTTAGCTCTGTTTTGTCATTTTCATTTTGCCAGACTGTGTAAAACCTATGTTTTTAGTTTTAATGGTGAAATCGTTGTGCAGAAGTTCGTGGTGTGCATTTGAAGAGTGACCACAACTTGTTGGGGGGCCCACCAGCTATCTGGGTAACTATATTATCAATTTATTTGTGAATTGGATAGCGTAGATGCATTTTTATTTCATTTTTTGTATATGAGATGTTATTTTACTTCTTTGTTATTTAATTTGTTGTTTATAATTTAATTGGTTCAATTTAGCTTTTGCATGTTATTTTGAAGAATCTTGTTAATATGCAATGACTTTGTAGATGATAGAAATAAGATTACAAGCTTAGACACTAACCATGTGTATAGTTATATGGTAGAATAGACTTTCTTCATGCTGAAACAGAGTTTTAGGACAAAAATGTAATTCATGCTTTTTTTTTTACAGGGTTTCAGTGGATGGATAGTGATAGTGTTAGTTTTTATTTGCAAATTGCTTATTCAATTTCTATTTAGTCTTTGCTTACCTAGTTGTTAGCTAGTTTATTCATTTCATTACTTGTCATATGCTAGAATAGTGTTTAATTTATGTTTATGAGCATTTCCCTTTTTGAAATTTGAATTGTTAAGATAGAGCCAGTTTAGTTTATGTTATGTAATTTCAAGTTGTAGTTAATGATTGAATTTAGTATAATATAAGTTTCTTACATGGTATAAAGTGCAATTGAATTTCATAGCATAATCTCTTTTTACTGTTGATGGTTAATGCATGATTACATAACCACATGGATATGCAAGGTAGTTGATGTTGTTTTTATAATGGCTAAGTTCTCACTGGATTGTTTAATTCACACTTTTCACTTTTCTATTGAAGTCAATCTCGAGTTTATCCCTCTTGAATTATCTTTCATTATTAAGTGTCATCGTGATATTATAATATATCAGAGACATTCACACGATCATCAACACTATATTTGAGTTTTTCTTTCTTTCATAGATTAGAGGATAGTTTCTTGCTTTCATAGCTTAGGAGATAGTTTCCTTGCTTTTGTAGTATAGATAGTCTTTTTCTTTGGTAGGTTAAAGAGTAGTTTTCTTATCATAGATTAAATATTAGTTGTTAATTCCTCTTTCTTTCAATTTAGTAGATTTCCTTTCGTAAATTAGAAAGAGTTGTGAAGCTTAGTTTAAGAATATAGTTCACTTGTCTCTTAGCTTAGTTAGTTTCTTATTGAGTATTTTTAATTAGTTTACTTGTTGTAGAAGTTATCCTAGGTTAGTTAGATGTTTACTTGCTTTAATAGGTTAGTTGTTGACTTGTTTATTCTTTCTTTGATAGTGTAGTTGCTTCTTTATTTACTTGTTTTCACAGGATAGTTGCTTATGGAATTTAAGTAGGCTAGTTGAAGTAGTTTGTTGTTGTTATTTTCTTATTAGATGAATATTTTTATTTTTCTTATTGTTATGCTTAAATAGTTTTCTTTTGCTTATTGTTATGATTGAACTAGTTTTCTTTAAGTAGGGTTTTCATTTTCTTTCTTAGAACTATCCATCGATCCTTCGTTCAAAGGTTACTGAGGGTACATAGTTTGAGTTGCTTAGTAGAGTTTGATCATTAGTAGTCCTTGATTGAGTAGATTAGCCTTTAGATATCCACTTCCTTATTTAGACTATAATACTACCAATCCTTCTACCTTGGAATATATTTTGCTACAACTCTAAGTTTACTTACCTCGGGTTGACAATTTAATTGACGGTTTTTAGTGTGTTTTTATTGCATATAGAATACCCATCATTTTTGGCGTCGTTGTCGAGGAGTCGTCTCAAGTTAGGAAATAGTTAGGAAATAGATCATCTCTAGACCTTAGCATTAGATTGGTAGCAGGGGAACTTTAAGACGAGAGGTAAGAACCTGCACATCTTCTATTGCAAGCTCCCCCAAACCCAATGGTAGTTTTTATTTTTCTTTTTGTTTACTTTCATCAATAGACCTAAATACCCAAAAGGTAGATACATTAAATCTAAATCATACCTTTCAACCAAGGTTCCTTCCAACATTTTTGGGGGGAGGAACATTCCACTCATAAACTCCGCAGACCGATACCGAAAAACATGTGCTAACTCAACCCAAAGAGATAAATTTGTCTCTAAAGAGACTAAGACAGGGGAACACTATAGAACTAAAAATTGAAGCATCAGTGATAGTGGGACATGAGGCAAGACCACTCGAGCCCTCTGCAAAACCAACCAACACAACCTTTGTTTTCTTACCACCAGGAGAATGAATTCGAAGGTGAATGTTATTTTGGAAGAACTCTCTCAAATCCTACTAGCAGTTGGGATCTCTTCTTCTTGGGAAGAACACATATTGACAATAGCCAAGAACTTGAATACCTCTCCAGAAATATTAGAAGAATCAATGTCCTATGAGCTACAAAATGATATTCCTTTCCAAAATGAAAAGGAAGATGAAAAATTATGGACTACATCCAGTGGAGAGCAATCATTAAGACCTAAGATTGAGGAGTTCTCAACATCCATCTCAGCATATCCTTTATGTACTTCAGAAATCAATCATCTAGAAGAAGAGGATCTGAATAGTATGATGAAGGAGATCATATAAATTAATGTTGATGAACATCAAGATTACATTGAAATTTGGTTTCAAGAGGTCATCAGGCCACAATACTATTCTCTTCTTCAACACCTTCTAATTCTGAAACAAGTAGGTTGATTTGTTCTTCATATCCAAGTAATCACTACGGTAACTTTTTCATATATGGACATGAGTATGTTTCTTATCTTGCTCCACACATGGTTACATTGGAAGAGTTCTTACACTTGAATAAATATTTTCCCTTTCTTTTTAGGTAGGGTAGGATAGTAAATAAAAGTTGGATGTTGTTAGCTTAGCTTAAAGTATAATGCAGCCTCATTTTACATTTTCTTTTAATAAGAGAACTATGAGATACATGTTCTTATGACTTGATCTCATTAGTTTATTATATTTTAGAGTGTGGTTTTTGAAAATAGTTTTAGAGATCTCTGTAGGTATTTATATCACCAAGGGCAGAAAATTCCAAGGAGATATAAAAGAAGAATTTTTCTTCGAAACATTGCTATACTTGAACCTTTCTTTCTGCTAAGCATCAAATGAATAATGAATTGATGTACTTAGCCATGTCTTTGCAAAAGATTTTCATCTTATTTTTCTCAAGGCATCTTAAGAAGTAGTTGCTCTTGAAAATCTTCACCATTGTATAAGGAAGTGATACCATAACCATCAAGCTTAGAGGTCTCTTGTACAGTTTCCCTAAGAAACCCGAGTAAGTAAGTAAATTATCTTTATTAAAGAGTAAGAAGGAGTTTTGATTAGCGGTTAGCCATGGAAACATCAAAATAACTTACAAAAGAAGAAAGTGAGTTGAGCCTAGAGATACCTTTCTGTTCTTTCTCAATGGTATTATCCACTACACATTAAGTAGCTTGATTATATCATATCTTTAGATAGGCCACATCTTCTTAAGTACCCCTTACATCAGGACAATCACTAAGGAATATAACAAAAATTCATCCTCTAACATAAATACCATCACA
>ML781945.1:335903-347969 GCA_009831015.1 Picea engelmannii
ATTCAGAGTTGTCCCCCCATATTCTTGCATAAAGAAATCTTATACTAAAATATTAAAAGATAGAGGGTCAGTCTCTAAGGGTGTAAGAGGCTAACCCATCGGGATACTGAACAGGTCTGGCAATGGGTAAATTCCTATGGTATGACTAGGTAAACCCGCCAGAGTACTGAACAATCTTGCTGTCAGTGGGGCATTCTACCTAGTGAGGATGATAATCTGACAAAAAATAAATAATAAATTTAAACTTGTCCTGATGTACAACATTACTTGTAGGAAAATATGACATGAAGTATGTATGGTTAAGCTAAGTTTGATGAACTTCATAAATTTTCCATTGGGAACTAACTATGAGACTATCTTGAAACTCTCTTGCCTACCTCTTCTTATCTATATATAGGATCTCTTATCCTATAGGTGGGGCCATCTTTTAACCGTCTCGTCAAACCAATCTGTGAAATTTATCTATACACTTAACAAGCTATAAATATTCATCTATTGGGAGAACTGACTGGTTTCCTATATTTTTTATTGTGAGTTTTCATATTACTTAGGTGTGGGGTAGGGGTTCATGAGTTGACAAATGATAACATTGCCTAGAAGAAGTAAATCTTTGTAAAAAATTGTGTGTATTGTTTTCATGATATAGGCTATTACATCAACAGTCATTTTATTTTTGAAATGTTAATTGCATGTGTGTTATAGACTGTTGTACATCTCCTTAACATACCACTTAACTAATTTATTGTCGTTACAGACTATTCATTACGGAGTTATGATTACATGCCTTATAAAATGCGAGATAGAGGAATGGATTGTGTGAGCATGATGGAAAAACAAATAATAATGGAACACTCTTATATTTCCTTTGTTCCTATTTATTGTATCTGTGGTCTCTGAGGAATCAATTGCCTCAGCCACAAAGCTCCTAAGAGTTGGATACTGCTAGTTTAAACACCACCAATTTCCAAGAGCAAGCTATAATAGGGTTTTCAAACCCGAATTTCAAAACATCTATGGAGCTAAGGGATACTCCAAAGAGTGGATAAAAGAGGAGCTAATATAACCCCCCTCTCAAAATAGTAAAGACCTATTTCTAATTCATGGAACGGGGACATGCCATATCTTCAATTTGGGGGGAGTTTCCTGAGCTAAAAAAATGCTAAGCACTGCCCATTTGTATAGCAAAACCCATGAGAAGAGGAAGTAGTATTTCTGTCAAAATTCTATCATATTGTCTTTTACAATGTCTTGGGATATTATATCAACAACTTTTTGTATTGGTATGCTAAATTTTATATTTCTGACATCATTATGTGTGTTATGAGCTTACTGTGCATTTTTATGTTTATGCTATAGAACAATGTGTATCCTTAACTGGTTCTTTGTGACAATTACATATCAATAACACGTTGTTAAACTCACTACAGATCTGTGTTACACACCTATGAAAAGAGGAACAAGGTTAAGTGTCTTTGTGTTAGGCTAGGTATTTAGTTTAGTATGGTTTTGATTTGGATTTTTTTGGATGAGAATCTAGGTCTGGGGAGCTAGGTCGGGGTTTCCAAAAGATGAGTTGCAAAGATAGAATGGAGCAAGGTAGGTATACTCAGTAGAATTTAGAAATTGTCATTGAGTATAGGGTAGATGCGGTGAGTTCAACATGGGAATGATATCATGAATCCATTCATAAGAATAAGGTGTAACATAAAATGACAGGTTCATCCAAAACAATGCAAATAACTTTGAAACAATTATAGGAAAGCATGGATGTGGTAGCAAATTGTAGCGAAAGAGAAAAAGTTTTGGAGGCCTTCCTCGATGATTTATTTAATGAAAAATTTATGAATGGAAATATGAATATGTCCTCTACGCTCTGGAGACACTAATCCAAGCAAAAATCTACATATAACCCCTTCACAATTGATTTGAAAACAAACTATCCAAAGCGTAGCAACTATGATAGAAGCACAACAGAAACATAGGGGTCAAAGATGGGGCTATAACGTTTTAACCATAACACATTTTAAAAAACTATGATAGGTTTTTGTATATAATGTTGTTATTAATATAAAACTCTCTCATTTTTGTGAAATTCATTCTCATTTTCTTGTAATATGTGCCACAAAAGAATGACTAAAATAGGAAATTAAATTGGAGAATTTGATTTTCTGAGATGGGCCTCCAAGAAAGTTTAATATCTCCACTATACGATACCTTTGTAAATACTGAAGGAGGTTATTGTTATTTGGTATGTCCTTAGAAAAAACCACCTTTGGTTTTCCAAAATTCATCTTTATTTGTTCCAAAACCTGTTTTGAAAATAATGGCTAAAACAGGAAATTAAATTGGAAAATTTTGTTTTCTAAAATAGGTCTCCAAGAAAGTTGAATATCTCCCAATATATGATACCCGTGTAAAACCTGAAAGAGGTTATTGTGATTTGGTATTTTATTAGAAATAACCTCCTTTGTTTTTCCAAAATTCATCTCTATGTGATCAAAAACATCTTTTTAAAATGATGACCAAAAACAGAGTCAAAAGCACAGCGTGGTCTTGTAGAACACTTTTTGTGACTTTTCTTGATCCATTTTCTAATATAGTAGTTCTTAGCCATGAGCCTCTGAAGCTTGATTTCCATGTTGTCCTTTTTTAGGAGCATCTCCAGGTTTTCATTGACTCTTCCAAGACAATACTCTTTGTCCTTTTCAAATCTTGCTGCAATGGTGCCTTCAATGTCTTGTTGACATAGTGAAGGTAGATACTCTGTTTTTTTAAGCTTTCCATTTTCGATTGTTAGCCCACTTTCAATTCAATAAACAATTGAATTTCTCTTTCTACTTTTTAAAGAGATTGGATAAGATTTCCTCTCAAGTGAGTAAGAATTTAACCAACCCCCACAACATCCCCTTTCACCGTGGCCTTATCAAACTCCTTGTTTTAGCTGAATTGGAAAAACAGGGGCAAACTTGGGATGCATTTATTTACCAATTTGCAAAACCTCACTTGACAATCAAGACTAGAAAAAGGACACTTGTTCAAAGGAATATTTCTCCATTCAAACCTCACTCTCTGAAAAACCAAAACCCTCCTATACAATCCATTTCTTTACTGGAACAAAAATTCAAGAAGCTTGTTGAAACCCCCACAGCCTCAGGGCACAACTGAAGCAACACAAGAAGCATAAGGAAAAGTCTTCATAGCAAGAAGGAGAAGCTTCTAAAGTTGATCCTCCTCAGAAAACTTAGTCATGAGGGGTAATTTCTCTTTGTTTGTAGTGGGACCTGCAAAATCTTAAGTGTGGGGGTAATGTTGGGCCCATGATATGATCGATTTTATGACAGTAATTAGATACTTTTGTCGAATGTAAATATAAGTTTTTCATGTTTTGAAGAAGATTTTGAAGAGATTTTGTGCCAAAACGCTATGATCCACACCAGGTATGAATAATTCGTGTTTTATGATGATCTTGAGTGTAATTAAGTATGTTTTTATGTTTTTAGGAATACAAATCACATTTTTTGGTGTCACAGGGAAAAATCGCAGCTTGTTTGTGCTTCTGGTACTCAATCTAGCACTCCATCCAGTAATCAGTCTGGTACTCCATCCGGTACTTAGTCCGGTACTCCATCCGACACTTCGTCCGGCACTCCATTTTACACAAAAAAGATGGTCAATTTGGAAGTTATGGTATTGACGACCAGCGATGGGCGAATCAAGGACATGGGTTTTGCTCGTGCTCATCCCCTCCAGCTACTGAAATCTTGACAACTCAATTTTGGATTGTTATGGTGGATGATTATTAGCTCGCTCTATTTCAGTAGTTTGGGCATTTTAAATGCAATTTCCTATTTTTAGAAGAGGATCGACCCTCATGTGGTCGACCTCTCAGTCTGTAAAGATTATAAATACCATCTCAGTGGTCATACAATCATTAAGAAGTCGTGTGTTATAGAAAAAGACGATTTTATCTCTATTTTGTCATTTTCATTTTGGCAGACTGTGTAAAACTTGCATTTTTAGTTTTAATGGTGAAATTGTTGTGTTGAAGTTCGTGGTGTGCATTTGAAGAGTGACCAAGACTTGTTGGGGGGCCCACCAGCAGTCTGGGTAACTATCTTATCAGTTTATTTGTGAATTGGGTAGCGTAGATGCATTTTTATTTCATTTTCTGTATATGAAATGTTATTTTACTTCTTTGTTATCTAATTTGTTGTTTATAATTTAATTGGTTCAATTTAGCTTTTGCGGGTTATTTTGAAGAATCTTGTTAATATGCAATGACTTTGTATATGATAGAAACAATCTTGCAAGATTAGACACTAACCCCGTGTGTAGTTCGATGGTAGAATAGACTTTCTTCATGCTAAAACATAGTTTAAAACAGAGTTTTAGGATAGAAATTTAATTCATGCTTTTTTTAAATAGGGTTTTGATGGATGGATAGTGATAGTGTTAGTTTTTATTTGCAATTGCTTATTCAACTGCTATTTATCCTTTGTTTACCTAGTTGTTAGCTAGTTTATTCATTTCATTACTTTTCATATGCTAGAATAGTGTTTAATTTATGTTTATGAGCATTTCCCTTTTTGCAATTTGAATTGTTAAGATAGAGCTAGTTTAGTTTATGTTATGCAATTTCTTGCTTAGATTTAGGTTGCAATTTCAAGTTGGAGTTAATGATTGAATTTAGTATAGTATAAGTTGATTATGTAGTATAGAGTCCAATTGAATTTCATAGCATAATCTCTTTTTACTGTTGATGGTTAATGCATGATTACGTAATTACATGGATATGCAAGGTAGTTGAAGTTGTTTTTATAATGGCTAAGTTATCACTGGATTGCTTAATTCACACTTTTCACTTTGCTATTGAAGTCAATATAGAGTTTATCTCTCTTCAATTATCTTTCGTTATTAAGTGCCATCGTGATATTATAAGATACTGGAGACATTCACATGATCATCAACACTATATTTGAGTTTTTCTTGCTTTCATAGATTAGAAGATAGTTTCTTGCTTTCATAGCTTAGGAGATAGTTTCCTTGCTTTTGTAGTATAGATAGTCTTTTGCTTTTGTAGGTTAAAGAGTAGTTTTCTTATCATAGATTAAAGATTAGTTGTTAATTCCTCTTGTTTCAATTTAGTAGACTTCCTTTTGTAAATTAGAAATAGTTGTGAAGATTAGTTTAAGAATAGAGTTCACTTGTCTCTTAGCTTAGTTAGTTGCTTATTGAGTAGTTTTAATTAGTTTGCTTGTTGTAGAAGTTATCCTAGGTTAGTTAGATGTTTACTTGATTTAATACGTTAGTTTCTGACTTGTTTGTTCTTGCTTTGATAGTGTAGTTGCTTCTTTATTTACTTGTTTTCACAGGATAGTTGCTTATGGAATTTAAGTAGGGTAGTTGAAGCAGTTTGTTGTTGTTGTTTTCTTATTAGATGAATAATTTGTTTTTTCTTATTGTTATGCTTAAATAGTTTTTTTTTTTTGTTTATTGTTATGATTGAACTAGTTTTCTTTAAGTAGGGTTTTCATTTTCTTTCTTAGAACTATCCATCGATCCTCCGTTCAAAGGTTACTTAGGGTACATAGTTTGAGTTGCTTAGTAGAGTTTGATCATTAGTAGTCCTTGCTTGAGTACATTATCCCTTAGATAGCCACTTCCTTATTTAGAATATATTACTACCAATCCTTCTACCTTGGCATATATTTTGCTACAACTCTAAGTTTACTTACCCTAAGTTGACAATTTAATTGAGAATTTTTAGTGTGTTTTTAGTGCATATAGAACACCCATCAAGTACCTCAATAAATGATCTACCTAAGGAAATTCAGGAACTATTGGAGAATTTCGCTAATATAGTGGTGGATGATTTACTTTGTTCGTTATTGCACATCATAAGTATAAGCCATCACATTGACCTTATACTAGGAGCGATTTTACCAAACAATGCAACGTACAGATTGACGTCACAGGAGAATGAAGAGGTTAAGAAGAAAATCCAGGATTTGATGGACAAAGGGTTGATTAGTGAAATATTGAGTCCATGCGTTGTACCAATAGTGTTAAGTTCAAAGAAGGATGGTGGATGGAGAATATGTACAGACTCAAGGGCTATAAACAAAATCACCATCAGGTATAGATTTCCTTTACCCAAGATGGATGACTTGATGGATTGCTTGAGTGGAGCAAAGTTTTTTTCAAAAATTTATTTGAAAAGAGGATATCAACAGATTAGAATGAGGGAAGGTGATGAATGGAATACAACATTCAAGATGAATGAAGGGTTGTATGAATGGCTTGTCATGTTGTTTGGTTTGACGAATGCGCCAAGTACTTTCATGAGATTAATGAATGAAGTCTTCAAAGATTTCATTGGAAAGTTTGAAATTGTTTATCTTGATGATATATTGATCTTCAGTAAGACTAAAGAAGAACATTTGATACATTCAACTCTAGTAATGGGGAGGTTGCAGTAAGAGAAGTTGCTGATAAATATGAAGAAGTCATCTTTCATGAAGACAAATCTTATTTATTTGGGTTTTGTGATCTCTTCAAATGAGTTGAAGATGGATCCGGAGAAGGTAAAAGAAATCAAAGAGTGGTCATCACCAAGGAATATCTTTGAAGTCAGAAGCTTCTATGGACTAGCCCATTTTTATAGGAAGTTCATCATAATTTTTAGTGGAATTTGTGAATCAATGATGGACACAGTCAAGAAAAGACATAAATATTTTCATTGGACAGAGGTAACAGAGAAAAGTTTCAAGTTGTTGAAAGAGAAGATAACTAAACAGTCGGTTATGGTTCTGCCAGATTTCAGTAAAACATTTCAAGTGAGATGTGACGCAAGTGGATTCGCAATTGGAGCAGTCTTAAGTCAAGACAATAGACCAAATGCATACTTCAGTGAGAAGCTTAATGATGCCAAAATAAATTGCTCCACTTATGATAAAGAATTTTATGCAGTCATACGAGCGTTGAAGAAACAGAGGCACTACTTGGTTTCAAAAGAGTTTGTGTTGTATAGCGACAACCGGGCCTTACATTTTATAACCAGACAGGAAAATTTGAACCAGAAACATGAAAAATGGGTTGAGTTCACGAAAAAATTTAATTTTGTTATAAATAACATTTTTGGAAATGCTAACAAGGTTGTTGATGCATTGAGCAGGAAATGTTTGATTCTGTAGGAGTTTCATGTGAAGCCCTTAGGTTTTGATAGACTTAAGGAAATGTACAGAGATGATTTAGATTTCAATGATGCTTATGAAGCATGTGAGAATCTTGTTCTGAGAGAAAGAATCCAATGGATTGAATACTTGATTTAGGACAGATTGTTGTTTAAAGGAAATCAGTTGTGTATCCCGAAGAGCTCTATGAGAGAAAACCTTTTGAAGGAAAACATAGTGGGGGATTGGTTGGACATTTCGGCCATGATAAAACATTTGTGCAACTGAATAGTTTGTATTATTGGCCAGGAATGAGGATAGATGTGTGAAATGTTTTGAACAGATGTAGAATATGCCAACACACAAAGGGGAAAAGATAGAATGTTGGTTTGTATCAACCATTTCCAATACCAGAGAGGTTGTGGGATGCGGTAAGCATGGATTTTGTGTTAGGACTGCCAAAGACACAGAGGGGTTGTGATTCCATATTCGTGGTAGTCGATAGATTTTCCAAAATGATACATTTCATTCCATGTTAGAAAACCAATGATGCAACACACATTGCAAATCTATTTTTCAAAGAAGTTGTTCAAGTTCATGGTTTACGCAAGAGTATTATTTCAGACAGAGATACCAAATTTGTTGGTCATTTCTGGAGGGAACAATGGAAGAAGTTGGGGACGAATCTATCTTTTAGCTCAACATATCACCTTCAGATGGATGGACAGACTAAGGTATTAAATCAAAGTTTGGGGGACTTATTGAGGATCTTAGTAGCTGAACATCACAGTCAGTGGGATCATATTCTGTCGCAAGTAGAATTTTCATATAATGACTCACCTAATAGGAGTACAGGAAAAATCCCATTTTGGATAATGTATGGAATGCAGCCAATAGGAGTATCTAAGTTGAGAGACTTAGAGAAGAAAGAGTTTAGAAGTACTGGAGTGGAAGATTTTGCAGCAAAAATGCAGGAGCTCCATAGCAAGATTAAAGAGCGGTTGCAAAGTTCCAAAAAGGAATACAAGCGCAGAGAAGATCAACACTAAAGAGATATTCAATTCGAAGGGCGATATTTAGTCTTAGCACAACTCAAAAAATAAAGGTTCCCAAGGGGAACATATAATAAGTTGAAGATGAAAAAGATAGGGATGTATATAATTTTATGG
This sequence comes from Picea engelmannii, assembly GCA_009831015.1. Classification (NCBI taxonomy): domain Eukaryota; kingdom Viridiplantae; phylum Streptophyta; class Pinopsida; order Pinales; family Pinaceae; genus Picea; species Picea engelmannii. The sequence goes on from ML781945.1 coordinate 344,245, forward strand.
AAATTTGAGGCAAATGCTTATGAGATCAAATTGCTAGATGATGTGGGCATATCACCCATATTCAACGTAGAAGATTTGTATCTGTTAGCGACATTTCTTGCAAAGGGGGCTAAGATGCAAAGGAATGGGGTAAAAACCCACTTTTCCTAAGTTTGGGATGCTATTGCGACTGTGTCTAAATGGAAATCAATTTTGGACGACAGGATTTCGCGTGCCTGGATCAATGGTGCACATCGGATTCCAGAGCCCCCTCGCCTTTCTACCTTTAAGCGAATGGGGGGGTACGGAATCGGGGGTGCACCTCTTCAACGGTCACGATCGGTGCATCCAGATCAACGGCGCTCAAGGAGATTCTGGACCCCTCCCCGCCTTTCTACCTTTAGGCAGAGGGGGGGGGGTCCGGAATCAGGCACACATCTTCCCAACGGCTGAGATCAAAGCGCCCGATTCAATGGAGATCAGGTGATCCCATCCTTCTCAGCTGCTCAGTTTTAATCAATGTGGGCCCTTCTCCCTGTTTGCCATGTGTCCCCCCATCTCCACTCTTTTAGTCCATCTCATCATCCACTCACCACCTGCCACATGTTCCACTCCCTTTCACGTTAGTCTCCCACTAATAGAGTGTCCATCGTATCTCATCTCTTGTCCCCTCCGCTTATTTCCTTCCGCCATGTGTCTTCCCCTGTAACATCTCTCACACCTCATCACCTCTTACCTCACCCTCACAATGTTGGCGCCACGACTCCCATTATGCACCCTATCCTTCGCTCTAGCCAGCACGCCTATTCATCAGGCAGTTCAGCTAATCCAGGTGGCAACACGAAGGGTATTCCACGTCGCAGAGGTGCCGAGTTGGCCGGGCCATCCTCAATCCCAATGAGGCATTTATTGAAGTAGTTGGTGGTGGTTAGACATCGCCTCCACCATAATGGGAAAGTATGTCAATGAATTGAAGGCCCGTCGATTCGCCCACAGAACTGTTAGGAGTTCGATTGTGTCTGCCATAAGTTGCACGATCATTCAGGGACGGCAGCTGCAGATTGTCAAAAGCCATGTAGACGCAATGTGTTTAATGCAGTGTCTCGATTTTGTTTTTGTTGTTGTTTTGACTATATGAAGGCGTTTTCGCCATTTTTGTACCTATCGATGGGTGAGCAGAGCTCCCGAATGTAAAAATTTAATGAAGCAATGATACTCTGGTTATGTATAGAACTTTGAGACTTCTTGCCTTATGAATGCCAGTTTCTTGTACATCTTTATGATATTGTGTTAGAACAACTCAGAATTGGAGGATCTAGTCGAGTTGTAGCTGTTATAGGATGATGTTGGATTGGATCACTGTAGCAGTTACGTTGTTTCTAATCAGTTCTTGTGATTTTCACAGCGCTGAGTGACTTGGAATTGGAGGATCCAATCAAGTCCCCCTTCAGTTTCTTGAGGCCCTGAACCAAGAGGATCTTACATTCAGAGTCTTTCCTCTGAAAACCGCTTGAAGCCCGTTGCCTAAAGTTGTTTTCTCACCTTTCTTACCAAGTCTTCCACTTGCTCATATTTTAATCAACCCACTGGCTGAAGTTAGATCAAGACCTCCTTTGTCCCATACATGCCAGACCCAGTCCCTGATTTAGAGTAATATCTCCCCGAGTCTTTATCTCCATTTGATCATCCTTTATAAATAAATTGTGAGATTAAACTGATGGGTGTCGAGCTCTACTCCTGTAAGCAATCCAGGAGTGACTTCCGACGCTAACATTTTTGACGCCGTTGCCGGGGACGAAGTTGAATATTTTCCCAGGGATTGAACGAAAATGATCAGTTGATTCTGAAGGTGCATCAGATATCAAAACTATTGAGATGTCTACTGTGCACCTGGCGACTCCATTGTGACGACTCCACTACGGCGAACCCGTCGGGTTAGTTGTGGATTCCGACGGTAGACACACACGGTCCCATCCACAGCTGCCTCTGGCTACGCCTGAAGAAAATCTGGAGGTGATTATCAGAAAAGGGAAGCCCCCTCAAAGAGAAAGCTTCACCACTGAATCAAGTATTTCCCCACCTCCTTCCGTAAAAACTCCATTTTCTTATTATCAGCTTCCTAGTCATCCTTCCTCGGAGGTTTCCCATTTTCTGAATTTCGAGAGTGTTCCTGCTGAGTTTTCTCCTCTTGGTCTGGTATCAGAAAGAGAGATCCTTGTCACTCCCCCCTCCCTAGAAGTTGTGCCTCAGCATAGACCTTAGGCCTCAGAAGGTTTTACCACCCCTCCTTTTATTGCTACTACTACACAGAGAGAAGCATATGCACATCTAGGTCCCTTAGCTCTCTCTCTGTTTTCCCCGTTATCTCCTCCAAGAATCTTTTTTCCGACATCTCCCATTCACACTCCTTCTCCTCCTAGTTCTCCTCCACCTAATATTCCTATGGCTGGTGCTAACTCCCCTCTGAATAGAATGGACACCATAGTCTCTACCAGGTATGCCCCCTTAATCCTAACCCATCCCATGAATCCTCTCCCTGCTGGAGACTACTTGAAATACATGCCTAAGTTCACTGGAGAAGGGGACATAACTGCAGAAGAGCACTTGGTTGCCTTCTACAGTTAGGCAGACAACCTAAACATTGAAAATGAAGATGTCTGGATGAGATTATTTGTCCAGAGCCTGGATGGCAAGGTGAGGAAATGGTTTAGAGGGTTGACCCCCGGATCTATTGCTGGAATTGAAGCCTTGTGTTAGTAACATTTCTTGTATCGGGATTTTAAAGGGAAAGACAGCCGAGATATTTCGAGTCTCGAAAGACCGATGGGATCCTAGCCGTTAATTTTGGTACGACGCGTGGCGAGAGATCCCACAGAGTCGGGGGTCACGGAACTAAAGTCCCGAGCACATGGCAACAGAAATCCCGATATCCCGATGCCCGATTTCCCGATATCGGGGGGCAGTTTTCGATAGTGGAAGACAGGTGGCAGACTATGCACCAAGGAGCTGACCATCAACAAGTCAACGGCCATAAGCCATTGGGTTTCGGGAAATCACAGGTCTAGTGGACACAAACATCGTGTCGTCGAAAGCGTCGAAATCCTGACGGAAAGTTGGACCACGGTCGCGCAGGGACATGTCCTATGGGTTATAATCTAGCCGGTAGGGGCTATTCCCCGGGAGAAGGGACTCATCGCATATCGGGATATTGGAGATCCCGGAGGCAAGGAGCTCGCGCACTTCAACTCGCGAATCCCGATTTCCCGAAAATTCTGGAGCTTCATCGCATACGTCACTCATCAGTCCTACCGTGATTTCTCCAGGCAAGATTCAAATTGAAAAATATGTAGGTTTCCATGTCCTGTAGCTACAGAGTCGGACAGGGCCTCCCCCGATCTTAATGAAGCAGTTATTGCGGCAGTTGATGGTGGTTGAACATCGTTTTCTCCATAAATGGAAAGTCTGGAATTGACTGTAAGCTTGTCAATTCTTTCTCAGGTCCTTTGGAACGCGGTTGCGTCTGACTGAAGTCCATGACTACCCAAAGACTGCAAACGCAGTAATCATACCGACGTAATGTCTTCAATGCCATATCTCGATTTTGCTTCCAGGATTTTTGTTCCAAGTATATGTAGGCATTTTGGCCACTTTTGTAAGGATCGATGGTTGAGCAGAGCTCCCTGGTTGTAAAATTTTAATGAAGCATTGTTGTTCTGGTTATGTATGAACTTTGGAGACTTCTTGCC
>ML781945.1:355097-394211 GCA_009831015.1 Picea engelmannii
AGTCCTCCAACAAGAGTTTAATAAGAATCATCAAAATGTTGTTGGAAGACAATCAAAGGGCTTGGAACTCGAAGCTTAAATTCGCCCTATGGGCTGATCGAGTGTCTACAAAAAGAGCTACAGGCCTCTCCCCTTTCCAGTTATTTTACGGAGCCAAAGTTGTTTTCCCTTCTCAGCTAGCCATCCCTGTGGCGAAATTCCTCCAGGACCATCAGGAGGAGCCCGATGACATGATCAGAAGGATTCATCAGCTAGTAGAGGTTCAACAGACTAGGGAGCAGACAGTGAACAGGATTCAAGACCATCAGCAGAAGATCAAGTGGGTTTTCGACAGGAAGGCCAAGAAGGAGCATTTCCAGGTAGGAGACCTGGTACTGAAATGGGATGCTCCTAAACAAGATAAGGGCAAGCACAGCAAATTTGAAGCCCTGTGGATTGGGCCTTTCAAAATCTCCGAGGATTTTTCAAACAACACATACAGGTTGCAAGATTTAGCAGGTGAAGAGGTTTTCGGCAGCCCAGTGAATGGGCATTTCCTAAAAAAATACTTTGTTTGAGTCTTAGATGACTCTTTGTTTGTAAATATTTTCCTTTTGTTTCTCAGATCGTTCACTTTTTATTTTTGCGCCCTAATAATGAATCCATAGCCCAACAGAAGGCGACTGGAACTGCAGGAGGAGTTCTTAGAGCATCGCAGGGACGACTCTATCCCCCATGGAGCCTAATGTTAGTAACATTTCTGGTATCGGGATTTTAAAGGGAAAGACGGTCGAGATCTTTTGAGTCTCGAAAGACCGATGGGATCCTAGCCGTTAATTTTGGCAGGACGCGTGGCGAGAGATCCCACAGAGTTGGGGGTCGCAGAACTAAAGTCCCGAGCACATGGCAACAGAAATCCCGATATCCCGATGCCCGATTTCCTGATATCGGGGGGCATTTTTCGATAGTGGAAGACAGGTGGCAGACTATGCACCAAGGAGCTGACCGTCAACAATTCAACGGCCATAAGCCATCGGGTTTCGGGAAATCAAAGGTCTAGTGGACACAAACATCGTGTCGTCAAAAGCGCCGAAATCCCGACGAAAAGTTGGACCACGGTCGCGCAGGGACAGGTCCTATGGGTTATGATCTAGCCGGTAGGGGCTATTCCCAGGGAGAAGGGGTTCATCGCATATCGGGATATCGGAGATCCCGGAGGCAAGGAGCTCGCGCACTTCAACTCGCGAATCTCGATTTCCCGAAAAGTCTGGAGCTTCATCGCATACGTCACTCATCAGTCCTACCGTGATTTCTCCAGGCAAGATTCAAATGGAAAAATATGTAGGTTTCCATGTCCTGTAGCTACAGAGTCGGCCAGGGCCTCCCTCGATCTTAATGAAGCAACTATTGCGGAAGTTGATGGTGGTTGAACATCGTTTTCTCCATAAATGGAAAGTCTGGAATTGACTGTAAGCTTGTCAATTCTTTCTCAGGTCCTTTGGAACGCGGTTGCGTCTGACTGAATTCCACGACTACCCAGATACTGCAGACGCAGTAAGCATACCGACGTAATGTATTCAATGCCATATCTCGATTTCTCTTCCAGGATTTTTGTTCCAAGTATATGTAGGCATTTTGGCCACTTTTGTAAGGATCGATGGTTGAGCAGAGCTCCCTGGTTGTAAAATTTTAATGAAGCATTGTTGTTCTGGTTATGTATGAACTTTGGAGACTTCTTGCCTTATGAATGCCAGTTTCTTTCATATCTTTGTTTACACTGTATTAGAGCAGCTCGGAATTGGAGGATCTAGTCGAGCTGTAACTATTATAGGATGATGTTGTAATGGATCACTGTAATAGTTACAGAGCCTCTAATCAGTCCCTGTAATTCTCTTAGCGTTGAATGACTTGGAATTGGAGGATCCAGTCAAGTCCTCTTTCAGCTTCTTGAAGCCCCGAACCAGGAGGATCCTGTTTTCGGAGTTTTTCCTCTACAAACTGTTGCAAGCTTGATGCCCAGAGTTTTTCTTTGGAGAGACTCCCCCTTTTCCTCACCTCACTTAATCAGCTTATGAGGAGTCTCTTATGGATAGTTAGCTAAATGAATTGAGCAAGGGAGATAAGGCCAGCGGCGGCCGAGGCAGATACAACCTGAGGTCCGACAAAAAGATAGCAACATCTGATATTCCTGAGCAGTCCACTAGAATAGAGAAACCTACTAATGAAGTAGAAGACGGTCACAGAGGTAAGAATTCTCAACCCCTCTCTCCCGTTGTCCACAATCATGTCTCTGAAATAAGAGAAATTCCAAATCTTGCGTCTTCTTTCAATTTCGAGCATGAAATTCAAAAGATCAGAATCCCTGTGCCCCTCACCGAGATAATTAAACATGGGGAATTTAAAAAACGCTTCTCAGAGCTTTTACAATCTGAAGCCTCATACCTTCCTGCAGACTCCATAAACCTCCAAGATGAAAAGCCAGCAGTCGTCCTAGGTCCCATGGTAGAAGATAGAGATGATTCATCCCCTCCCTTCTACACATCCCTGAACATACATGATAAAGTACTGCACAACTTCTTGATGGATTCAGGGGCTTCTCACAACCTCATGCCCAAAACCTTCATGGAAGAATTGGGATTAGAAGTCACCCGAGCCTGCCATGACCTCTATTATTTTGACTCCAGGAGAGTTCAGTGTCTTGGAGTTATTAAAGACCTGGTTGTGACATTGTTTCAACTGCCCATGAAAAGTGTGGTCATGGATATTGTAGTGGCCAATGTTCCCCCCAAGTTCGGTATGTTGTTATCAAGATCTTGGATAAAAAGACTGGGGGGAACCTTGCAGATGGACCTCACGTATGCTACTATCACAGTGTTCGGAGGAGAGCATAGAAGACTATACAGAGAAGCCCAACTAGCCTACATAATCGGTGATGAAGCCAACCCCACCAATCATCCCATCTTTGCATTAGACATTGATTTAGGCTCCAGTCTACTACAACTCACCCATGCCCCCGAGCCTCCTCTGTAACTCAGAAAGCATCCCACTGCTTCCCATGAATTTCTTCCCTCCGTCACCCCAATTTGGAAAATGTTCTTTGATGGAGCCTACTCCCGAGAAGGCGCTAGAGCTGGGGTGGTTTTTGTGTCACCTGCGCAGGAGACCATATCCCTGTCATATAAGATGGAATTCGAAACCACTAACAATGTGGCAGAGTATGAAGATCTTATACTAGGATTAAGATCCGCAAGGGAAATGGGAATTCAAGAGGTAGCAGTGTTCGGAGATGCCGAATTGGTAGTCCAACATATCAGAAGCGCTTATTAGGCCAAGCATCCTCGACTCAGGAGTTATAGAAATGAGGTATGGGACCTAATCAACAGTTTCTTCTCAGCGTTTAACATTTCTTTCATCCCAAGAGAGGAAAACACAGTGGCAGATTCCTTGGCTACATCAGCAAGCAATTTCAAAGTACCCTTGCCGCCCAAGCTTAGGTATGATGTAGAAGTAAAATACAGGCCCTCCATACCTGACAATGTCAAGCATTGGAAGGTGTTTGAGGATGATATTGAGATCAAGAAATTCTTGGAGACTATCGAAGAGTTTTCAGAGCTGCATATCGATCAAGATTTCGTCTCTGAGGGAAGGTTGGATGGGGGTGAGTTGCTGAGTAAAATAGAAAAGCATGACATTATCCAGTTGCCTAGCAACCACATTCCAAGGGGACTAGTCCCATTAGAAAGATTGTTCGATGGGAATGATGTGGCAGTAAAGGGGAGAGTTTCAGGTGATGATGCTGACACAGCTGAGTGCAACATTGGCACACCAGAGGAGCCTAAGTTTGTCAATATGTCAAGGAGTTTGACCAAGGAGAAGAGGGTTGAATATACCGAGTTGCTGAGAGAGTTTGTTGATGTGTTTTCATGGACCTATGAAGACCTCAAGACGTACGACACATCAGTCATTCAGCACAAGATCCCACTGAAAGAAGAGGCTAATCCATTCAAGTAGAAGCTAAGGAAAATAAATCCCATGTTGCTACCTATCATGGAGAAAGAAGTGAAGAAGCTACTAGATGCCCAAATCATTGTCTCATTGAGATATTTCGATTGGGTGGCCAATTTGGTCCCGGTAAGGAAGAAAAGTGGCGAAATCAAACTCTGTGTTGATTTCAGGAACCTGAACATGAGCTCAAGGAAAGACAATTATCCCCTACCCAACATGGAGCACATATTGCAGAAGGTCACTGGTGTGTCTAGGATATCCATGATTGATGGCTTCTCTGGTTACAATCAGATATCAGTCATGCCTGAGGACAGGGAAAAAACAACCTTCACCACTCCTTGGGGCACATTCATGTATGCCAAAATGCCTTTCGAACTGATGAATGCAGGAGAAACATTTCAACGAGCCATGGATATAGCCTTCATCGGGGAGAAGGACCAGTTCATGGTAATCTATCTAGATGACATCACGGTCTTCTCCAGAACAAACAAGGAGCACTGCTGCCACTTGAAGAGGGTTTTCCTGAAGTGTCGAAGGTTTGGACTATCTTTAAACCCCAAAAAGTCTTTATTCACTATGCAAGAAGGGAAGCCATTAGGCCATATAGTATTGGAAGAGGGAGTAAGGATTGACCCTAGCAGGGTAGAAGCGCTTCAAACCCTGTCACTTCCCAGATCTAAGAAGGAAGTTCAAGCCTTTTTGGGGAAGATAAATTTTCTGAGGAGATTTGTCTCAAATTTTGTCGAGTTGGTGAAACACATCACAGCCATGCTTAGGAAGGGAAATGAAGTGAAATGGACTGTTGAACCCAGGGAATATTTTGTCCAAATAAAGAGGGCATTGACTAAGGCACCTGTGTTAATCAGTCCTGATTATTCTAAAGATTTCCTGTTTTTTTCTTTTTCTTCTTGTGATACAGTAGCAGTAGTCTTGTTGCAGAAAAATGAGCAAGGGCAAGAGAAACCTATTGCCTTCTTTAGAAAAGAATTGAGAGATGCAAAACTCCGGTACGAGATCATGGAAAAGCAGGATTATGCTTTGGTGAAATCCCTCAAAGCTTTCAGAGTCTATGTCTTTCACTCAAAGATCATCGCGTACGTTCCTTCTGCCTATGTGAAGGACATCCTCGTACAGCCTGACATAGATGGGAGAAGAGGTAAATGGATTGCCAAGATCCTATAATTTGATATGGAGGTTAAACCCACCAAATTGATAAAGGGGCAGGGTTTAGCCAAGTTGTTGGCCGAATCCAATTGCAAAGCCTTGGGAATTAACTTCATCAACGAGCAAGCTGAGTCATCCTAAGAGCATTCCTAGAGTGCCCTATCACTAGCAGCATGCGCCTGGTACAGGGATATCTTGTATTTTCTACAAGAATTGAGGCCTCCTGATGGAATGGAAAAGAGCAAGGTGAGAGCTTTAAAGCTCAAAGCAGTAAGGTATTGCCTCATCGACCAAACCTTGTACTGGAAAGACCCTTTAGGGGTATTCTTAAGGTGCCTGAACCCAAAAGAAGCTCAACAGGTTACATTTGAATTCCACAGTGGCCTTTGTGGGGGACATCATTTCTAGAAGACCATAGCCCATAAGATCCTTTGAGCTGGGTATTACTGGCCCACCTTATTCCCTAATGTCTGCAAAGAAATCAAAGCTTGCATCAAGTGCCAGAAGTTCTCGGGTAAGCAGCAGCTCAACCCTCTGCCATTCAAGCCTGTAGTGGTTTCAACACCCTTTCAGCAGTGGGGATTGGACTTCATTGGAGAGATTCATCCTCCCTCAAGTGGCCAGCACAAATGGATCCTCACTGCGACATATTATTTCACCAAGTGGATAGAGGTTGTTCCTACCAGAAGCACTTCCCCCAAAGTAATTATCAGTCTCCTGGAGGATATCATAGCCAGATTTGGCTGCCCTAGAAGAATTGTCACTGATAATGCCACCCCCTTCAGGTCTGAACCTCTGGTCAAGTTCTGTGAACAGTTTGATATTTCACTAATTCACTCTACTCCCTATTATCCTCAAGGAAATGGACTGGCAGAGTCTTCCAATAAAAGCCTGATCAAGCTCATTAAGAAATTGTTGGAAGACAATGAAAGGGCCTATGATTCGAAGCTAAAATTTTCTCTATGGGTTGATTGGGTGACAACCAAAAAATCCCTGGGCATCTCACCTTTCCAGCTTGTCTACGGGACAGAGGCCATTTTCCCTACTCAGCTCGCCTTATTTGCGGCAAAATTCCTCCAGAACCTTGAAGGAGAGCCTAACAATATGGTCAGAAGGATTCATCAGATGGTGGAAGTGTAGAAGATGAGAGAGCAGGTCATGAACAAGGCCTACGATCATCAGCAGAAGCTCAAGCAAGCTTTCGACAAGATGGGCTGAAAGAAAGAATTCGAGCAGGGTTATCTGGTGCTCAGATGGGATGCACCCAGGCAGGACAGGGGAAAACACAGTAAGTTTGATGCCCTCTGGTTTGGGCCTTTCAATATCCTTGAAGTATTTTCGAACAACACTTACAGGTTACAGGATCTGGAAGGCGAAGAATTTTTTAGTGGCCCAGTGAATGGGCATTTCTTGAACAAATGTTTTTTGTGAGCCACAGTCGGCTCTTTTGTTTTTGTAAATATTGTTTTCATTTTCAGCTTAATAAATGACTCCATAGCCTAACAACAAGGCACTGAATATACAAAAGTGTTCTTAGAGCATCACAGGGACGAGTCTATCCCCCATGGAGCCTAATGTTAGCGAAATTTCTTGCAAAGGGGGGTAAGTTGCAAAGGAATGGGTTAAAAACCCACTTGTGCTAAGTTTGGGATGCTATTGCGACTGTGTCTAAATGGAAATCAATTTTGGACGGCAGGATTTCATGCACCCGGATCAACGATGCGCATTGGATTCCAGAGCCCCCTCGCCTTTCTACCTTTAAGTGGAAGGGGGGGTTCGGAATCGGGGGCGCACCTCTTCAACAGTCACGATCGGTGCGTCCAGATCAACGACGCTCAAGGAGATTCCGGACCCCCCCCCCGCCTTTCTACCTTTAGGTAGAGGGGGGGGGGTCCGGAATCAGGCGCGCATCTTCCCAACGATCGAGATCAAAGCGCCCAGATCAACGACGCTCAGGCGATCCCATCCTTCTCAGCTGCTCGGTTTTAATCAACGTGGGCCCTTCTCCCTGGTTTCCATGTGTCCCCCCATCTCCACTCTTTTAGTCCATCTCATCATCCACCCACCACCTGCCACGTGTTCCGCTCCCTTTCACGTTAGCCTCCCACTAAAAGTGTGTCCATCGTATCTCATCTCCTGTCCCCTCCGCTTATTTCCTTCCGCCATGTGTCTTCCCCTGTAACATCTCTCACACCTCATCACCTCTTACCTCACCCTCACAATGTTGGCGCCACCACTCCCATTATGCATCCTATCCTTCGCTCTGGCCAACACGCCTATTCATCAGGAAGTTCAGTTGATCCAGGTGGAAGCACGAAGGGTCTTCCACGTCACAGAGGTGTCGATTTGGCTGGGCCATCCTCAATCCCAATGAAGCAGTTATTGAAGTAGTTGGTGGTGGTTAGACATCACCTCCACCATAATGGGAAAGTCCGGCAATGAATTGAAGGCACGTCGATTCGCCCACAGAACTGTCAGGAGTTCGATTGTGTCTGCCATAAGTTGCACGATCATTCAGGGATGGCAGTTGCAGATTATCAGAAGCCATGCAGATGCAATGTGTTTAATGTAGCATCTCAATTTTGTTTTTGTTGTTGTTTTGACTATATGAAGGCGTTTTTGCCATTTTTGTACCTATCGATGGGTGAGCAGAGCTCTCGGTTGTAAAAATTTAATGAAGCACTGATACTTTGGTTATGTATAGACCTTTGAGACTTCTTGGCTTATGAATGCCAGCTTCTTTTACATATTTATGATACTGTGTTAGAATAGCTCGGAATTGAAGGATCCAGTCGAGTTGTAGCTATTATAGGATGATGTTGGATTGGATCACTGTAGCAGTTACGTTGTTTCTAATCAGTTCTTGTGATTTTCCCAGCGCTGAGTGACTTGGAATTGGAGGATCCAGTAAAGTTCCCCTTCAGTTTCTTGAGACCCTAAACCAAGAGGATCTTGCATTCAAAGTCTTTCCTCTGCAAACTGCTTGAAGCCCGTTGCCTAAAGTTGTTTGCTCACCTTTCTTACCAAGTATTCCACCTGCTCATCTTTTAATCAACCCACTAGCTTAAGTTAGATCAAGACTTCCTTTGTCCCATACATGCCATACCCAGTCCCTGATTTAGAGTAATATCTCCCTGAGTCTTTATCTCCATTTGATCATCCTTTATAAATAAATCGTGACATTAAACTGATGGGTGTTGAGCTCTGCTCCTGCAAGCAATCCAGGAGTGACTTCCGACGCTAACAATATCCTTGCAGAGAAGATGAAACAAATGGGTTAGAGAATTAGAAGGAAATTTAGTGGATCAAACATATGCATGTAGTTGAAAAGACACAGATGGAAAATATCATTTATCAAATATTTAGCAAGAAGACCTGAAGGAAAACATATCTTGAATATTTGGTAAAATGGAAAGGACACCCGATTGAGGATGCTAGTTGGGAAGGTGAAGCAGATATCCAGAAACATGGATAGACAGTGTCAAAGCTCATGGACAAGAGTCCATGATTTTTTTAGCCAGAGGAGTATGATGTAGGAGCATCACCAGCAAAGCCAGTGCAAGTGAAGGACAACTAGATATACACCAGCGTGCATTTTAAAGATATTTTGAATTTCAAAGGATGGCACATTAATGTAATATCTGAAAATATATATTTTCTTTTAATGTCTTGGGATTATAATACAGATCTTGAGCATTGCTCTCATCTGTTGGTTGTAGGCATTTATTGTAATATACTAATAAATGTAAAGTAGGTAGTAATCCTTAATTCAATAAGATAGCTTAGAATTGTAGGAGGGAAAACTTAAGAAGACTCCCTCGTATGTATTGCATTATCATTCTCATTGTATGAGTAGAAGTTGCAGAGTAAGAGAGCATAAGAGAGCAGAGAAGAATAGATATTGTAGATTTGTATGAACAGATAGTTGTTTCTATAGAAACCATGTACAGAAGCACTTGGATTAATATAAGAATGCTTTGATCCAATTTCATGGTGTTTTATGGTTACTGTATGCATCTATTGAATGGTATGTTTACAGTCTATTTTCAATCTCTGTTATGCATTTGTTTCAATGCCATGCATATGTGATTTCATGTTGAATGTATGAATTCCATGAGAAGAGTATAATTTTCAATTGTTTCTCTTCCTGAGAATTCCTGCAAGGAGTGCAGTGAAGGTCCACAAGGAGTGCATCGAAAAGTTTCTGATTTTTACCTCGGACAAGCTTAGGAGAGGTAATGTTATCTTATAGCAGTAGGATTTCAAGTACAACACAAGGACGTGCAAGGTGTGTGTAGACCAGGTCGAAGTCTTAGACTTTCCCAACCCAGTGAGCGGTTGAAGAACTTCTGTCACAAAGAGTGTACAGAGGTGTAGTTGTTGAATAAATAGAGGTTATTGTGGAAGCCGCCAAGAGTGCGCACATGATTCCTTAGAATCCTTGAGTTTGCAAGAAAGACCAAGTTCAGGAAGGATAGATACTTGGATAATTCCATAGGAAAGACAAGGTTTGAAGTCACCTCATGGAATCAAGCTGAGGAGAGTTGACGCCCAGTCATTTAACAAGGAGTCATTGAGAACCTAAATGGATGGTCGAAATTCTCGAAGGGAGAAGTGTCGATATCCGTGGACAGTTTGATCCAGTGGAGTTGTAGGGAGGTTAAGGCAAGAGTATTTCAACACTTGCAAGCTCAGTAGAGATAGTAGCCATCAGATATGAAGGAGGGAGAGCTGTTGATTTGGCACTTTGGAATATCGGGAAGTCGGGAGTCGGGAGCATGGAGGAAGTCGTCAATCGGAAGTTGTGAGTCATGAAATCCCAATGCACTCAAAATTTGGGCCATAGGTCATCTCTGAATATAACATCAGTGAAGAATTAAAGGGAAGATCTAGGGACCGCTAGCATATTTCAGGGTTTTGGGAATCGGAGGAGTCGGGGTGACTCACAACAAAAGTATCGAAATTGTGAAACACGATGCACCTTTTTGGGGCTAAGTTTTTGGTTATGTCGGTGGTCATGTGGAGTGGAATCTCACGTCTAGTGCATGTTCGCGTTGGCGGAGCATAGAGTAGGACCTGTGGTTTTTAAGTGTCAAAGGTTCCAGCAGGGACCAACAAGCCATTTCGGCTCGGGAATTGGAATATCCAAAGGCTAGGAGGTCAATAGACCTTTTTGAGGTAGGGATTCTTGTTACAAGGGAAAAACTCTCTATGTCCAACGGTAAACCACAATAGATAGGTATGACTATAGAAATCAACTCAATTCCAACATGTGCTATATAAACTAATGTGCAATATGAGGAAGAAACCTCCCTCGATAAAATCATTTGATGGCGTTCCACCATTGAGCACTTTGACCCAAAGCTTTACACCTGCAAGAAGTTCTCAACAAACAATTGATGCAAGTATATAGTGACAATATATAAAATGAGTTAGCACATCAGATAGAACAATCCATTAATAAACATTACAAACATGCCCATGGATAATAATCATATATTTGCAAGATATTGATAGGATGGGAAAGGAGTATTCCTATTAATAATTGATCAACAAAAGTATCATCATTACAGACTTCCGTGCCGGCACGGTTCGAAACCAAGAAACCAAGTTCCTTCCAACTGGGTCTCCACCACTTCAATCCTCCACCAAAGGCAAGATCATAGCAAATAGGTAATGAGGTCCTCTCAACAATAAGGAAATATCTTGGGGGATAAACACTGTGTTCAAACTTGAGGGACAAAGGGATGTAGACTCAATATGAATTAATTTCTCCAGAGTAATTTTTCTCTCAAAATTGAATTCTTTCTCCTCTTTTTCCATAGCTCGAAATTGTGCTCTTATAGCCTCCAGAATGCAACTAAGGGGTCACATTGGAATGTTTCCAGTATATGGAAGGCCAAAGATCAGAGATATTTTGTCGTGACATGGAAACCCGACCTCATTTTGTATTTTCTGGCAAAAATCTCAATATACGCGAGCTATAGTGGAGCAACAAACATATACGCATCTTGCAAAGCGGTTAGGGAGCGTATATGTGGAAAAATATATATTTTTGGCTCTGGATTTATCAAAAAGGGGTTGATAAGTATGCATAGGGAAATGGAAAAAAGGCCCTCTATGCAAGATAGCAATGGTGAGGAAAATCTTGCTATAACAGATGCCCCCTAATGTGAGAGATCAGAGGAGTATCTGTGATGGTCGAAATACATTATAAATAACCCAGAAGTGGAGTGGTAGAGAACCAGTTGGACAAAATCAATTGCTCATTACATTATGTTCTGACTTTGCATACATGGCTGCCAAGAATACAATGCAGATCCATGTGGAAAATATACCAACAAGTGTTCATGGCCATGAGTAGGAAAGTATAAATGAAGTTATATGCCAATAGTTTTCATAGTCACGAAAAAGGCCCAATGAAACCAGTATTTGTTCGACAACACAGGTATTTCAACAGAGGATGAACACCTTCAGTAACCACTCACATATTCAGATCAAAGATCAACACATCGATGTTTTCATGTTGTAAAACCACTATGGGGAAACATGCATGGCCCTAGCCAACGCAGCCACTTGGAGCAGTTTATTAATGCAAAGAAAAAGATTACAGAGAGATTTTACAATAGAGTTTCTCACAATCGATCATCGGAAAATGACCCTCCATGCTCTGTAAATAGAGATCATGCACCAATCCGGTGTTAAGCCATGGATCAATGTCCATTAAGATAGAGGAGAGTATGAACCATCGGATCACTCTATTTTGGGAACATATCGTGACTATCGGATTTCCTAACTACAAATGCATACTAATGCATACTAAAAAAACACACTAAGAAACACACTTTTACCTAACGACATATTAGACCAAGTAGATATTAACTAACTCCTAAGTTTCTAAATATCCTAACATCCCCCCTTAAGAACAACTTGGGATAGGATTGAAGGATTTACAATAGTGACACAATAGGAGAAGGAAGGAGGCATTAGAACCTATCCCCCCTTAATGACAACTTCCTGAACTCCTAACATAGATCCAAGTTTGGAAAAGTTCACTTCTGTAAAATACTTTGTGAAAATGTCTGCAACTTGATCTTCTGTAGGGAAAAAGAGCACTTCAATAACTTGACCATGAATTAGATTTCTGATGAAGTGCATGTGTAGCTCGATGTGTTTTCTATGCTGATGTTGAACTAGGTATTTGGCGAGCTTGATGGTGCTCTGATTGTCACACCAAAGGCTATTCAAATGCTAGTGTTGGAATCCAAGCTCTGAAAGGATCTGTTGAAGCCACAGGGCTTCCTAACTTGCATTTATCATTGATCGATACTCTACTTCTGCTGAAGAAAGTGAAATAGTCTGTTGTTTCTTATAGGCACAGGTGATAGGTCCTGAACCAAGGATGAAAACATAAGTTGCAGTAGATTTCCAATCATCAGGGTCGTCGTCCCAATCTGAATCAGTGAAACCAACCAATAAAGGAGTCCCCCCTAAACTGTAATGTATCATGAACTAAATTGTACTACGAACATAGCGAATTATCCTTTTAGCTTATTTTCAATGTCTTTCATGGGGTGTTTGCATATATCGAGCAACAAGACCAACAGCAAAGGAAAGATTAGGATGGGTATGAGTCAAGTATAAGAGGCTACCATCTAACTGTCGGTACAAGGTGGCATCAACTTCAGGAGAAGTACAGGTGGTAGAAAGCTTGACTCTAGACTGGAAGGGAGAAGGGGTTGGTTTACAATCGTCCATGTGAAAGTGATGAAGAAGGTCACAAGAATACTTAGACTAGGAAATAAAAACTCCTTCTTTGGTTTGCAAAACTTGGAGGCCAAGGAAATAGTGCAAGAAACCTAAGTATTTCATTTCAAATTTCTTCTTAAGGCTAGTTTTCACATGGTTTAAAAGTTTTGAGTCACTACGAGTAAGGATAAGGTCATCAACATAAAGGAAAAGGATTATGAGATGGATTCCTACTTTCTTGGTATAGACATTAGGATCAAAATGGCATCTAGAGAATCCAGTGGCAATAAGAAATCTATCCATTTTGGCATACCAAGCTCGGGGAGCTTGCTTGAGACCATAAAGAGATTTCTTGAGGTGAAAAACAAGGCTAGAGTCATTCTGGACATAGACAGGAGGTTGTTCCATGTAAATTTATTCTTGAAAATCTCCATGCAAGAAGGAAGATTTAACATCCATCTAATGGACCTCCCATTTATGTGAGGCAGCAAGGGCAAGAACAAGGTGGATGGAATTCATTTTTTCTACAGGGGTAAAGGTTTCATTCTAGTCAATTCCTTCAACTTGGGAAAATAATTTGGAAACTAACCGAGCCTTGTGTCTTTCAACACTTCCATCTGATGCATACTTAGTTCAGTAGACCCATTTTCATCTAACAAGTTTTCTTCCTTTTGGAAGAGGTACAAGATCCCAAGTATCGTTTTCCATTAAAGAACGATACTCTTCATTCACTGTTGTAGCCCAATCTGGATGACCTGAAGCTTCTGCAAATGTCTCTGGATTACGAGTTTCTGAAACTTGAGCCAAAAGAGAATAGGCTCGTTGGAACTATGAACATGTTCAACGTTGATCTGAAGGATCACCGACAAGATCACCAGTTGCTTCTCGTGTTGACTGGACCCATCTAGGAAGTGGTGGACCTGGTGTTGGTTTAGGTTCAAAGGACTCATTCGGAGGAGGGTGAGTAGGTGGAGGTATATTTTCATCCTCATTGTCATCATCTGAAGAAGAAACCATATCATAATAAGGCACAAATGTCAAAGATATCTCGCAGGCCGAAGAAGGCAGAATCATCGAATTATGCTCACAGGCCAAGAGATTTTCATCAAATTTAACATCTCTTCTAATAATAATTACATTACAATGTGATTGAAGAAGTCTGTAACCTTTGACATCTTAAGAATAACTAACAAATATACACTTCTCACTTTTAGGCTGCAATGCTTTCCTTTTCTCATAAGGAATGTGATCCCATGCTATACTTCCAAATACATGGAAGTGACTTACATCTGGTTTAATTTTCGTCCAATCTTCTTCTGGTGTTATATTTTTAAGAGCCTTTGTGGGAGTGCGATTTACTATGTAATTTTCACAGTTGATGGCTTCCACCCAATACTTTAGACTTAATCCCTTAGATTGGATCATACAATTAGCCATTTCTTTTAATGTGTGGTTCTTTCTTTCAGCAACACCATTTTGTTGTGGTGTATATGGAACAGTGTGTTGCATTTGGATTCCCTGTGTAGTGCAGTAGCTTGTAAAATTATTGTTCACATATTTGTCTCCATTATATGTTCTTAACGTTAGAATTTGATGTCCAGGTTGCTTTTCTACAAGGGCCTTGTAGGCCAAAAACTTGTCAAAAAATTCACTCTTGAGTTTTAAGAAGTAAACCCAAGTACATCTGGAAAATTCATCAATGAAAATTAAGAAATACTTGCACCGAGAAAAAGAAGGAGAACAAAGTGGACCACACAAATCACTGTGAACAAGATGCAAAGGACCCGAGGCGTGCCAAGAGGCACATTTGTCAAAACTGTCCCGATGATGTTTGTCGAGAACACAACTGGCACAAACACCATCTATGCATGAAACAAGAGGAAGACCAGTCACCATCTATTGATTACATAGTTTTTGCAATGAGCGATAGTTTAGATGACCAAACCGTTCATGCCAAAGTTTTCTCAAGTCATCTCTATGAGAAAAAATACTGATGAAAAAACTGATGACCCAAAGTTGTCAAACTTGTACAACCTGGTAATATCATCAGCAATTCCAGTTGCAAGAACATGCTTAGGATCTTTTAGATCCTTGATTGCAACTTGGTGAGGTCAAAACTCGACGATTTTACCTTCACCTAAATGAGTGATTTGATATATTGATAGAAGGTTACAAGAAAGACTTGGAACACATAATACATCATTGAAATGACCATTATCTACTTGAACTATTCCAGATCCTACAACACTAAAAGATCTATCATCGCCAACAAATATTTTCTTGGTGTTACATTCATTTAGAGCAGAAAATATGGCTTTATCCTTAGCCATATGATAAGATTCTCCTGAATCAATAAGCCACTCATCAGAAGAAGTAGTAGTAGAATTTGAATTGAAGGAGAAACCAGAAGTAGAAAGTGCATGTCCGTGAGAAGAAGAAGTAGAATCAATACTGTTGTTGTTCTTCTTCATCGTTGCTTCTAAAATTGCCATCTTCTTGAAACATTTGGACTCATCATGACCATATTTATCACAAAAGTTGCAATGTCTGTTAGTATTCTCACTTTTATATTTTGCTCCTTTGTCACCAGTAGGAGCTGAAGTTGTCTGAGCAGGTTTGGGAACCTTATGTTGTTTCTTGTTGTAGAGAGGATGTTGCTTCTTGGGATACTTGGGTTTATCATTCTGCTAGGAAACTAAGGCTTTGTTGGAGGGACCTGCAATGTTGATCACTCCAAATTGTACAAGCTTATCTTCCTCTCGAATCAAAGAAGCACAAAAGGACTCAAGACTGGGTTTTTCATAAGCTTCTTCCCCTAGAGCCTCTCTCATGGCATAAAAGGTAGATATGAACACAGAATATGCACTACCTAGCTTAGAAAGAATAAGATAGATGCAACGCTCTTCCTCCATCTTTATCTTACATTCTTCACATAAAATTCTGAGTGTTTTAAACCTAGATAGGTAGTCTCCAAGGCAAGAAAATTCATTTGGACTCAAGGTTAGTATTTGATTTTCTAACTGTTGTGCTCAAATAATATTGAGTTTCCCAAACACAGATTTAATTGTTTCCCAAGCTTCTTTGGGGTCATCAATATCTTGAAGGTGGTATCTTAAATCAGGAGAGATGGAAATTCCGATTAGTCCACATGCTTTGTCATTCCTATTATACCACTTAGCTTTCTTATCAGCATCAGTGGGTTCTTTTTCCTTTCCAAAGCTAATATGGTACAAGCCTTTACTTCTTAATAAATCTTCCATATGAGATTTCCATTGGAAGTAGTTGTTGCTGGTAAGAAAGACAGTACTTGTAGAATCCATATTAAATATGTAGATAATGTGGATTTAAAAACTGAAACTGATGATCTGGATGGAAAGAACTCAAAAATTTATGCGGTTTTAAAAAAACGCCATTGAAAACGGACTTCCGATGTTAGAGTTATGCCCTTTTTAAAAAAAAGGCACAATCGATAACCAAATGACCACGTGATTGTGTAAGTTTCTTTATGAAGTGACCCACTTTTATAAAGAGAAGTGGGAATCACTTTTACAATGAAGTTACTTTATAACAGAAAAGTTGCATGCAAAATAAATAACTCTAAAATAAAATATTAAATCTACTTATAGTGATTCACTTTTATACTTAAAGTGAAATACACTTTATAATTTTAGCATGAACATTTTCAAAAAAAGGTAACAAAAGAGAGACTTGAACTCAAGACCTCTTACTTAATAAGGCAAGTTTTAACCAAATGGTCTAGAAAAACATATTGTAATGTTTAGAAGGAGGATTGGGGGTGTTGTTGTTGTTGTTGTGGAAGATGGCCTTGGAGAGTGTGCTAAAAAAAAACTATTTTCACACAAGAAAAAAAATTCGCTTCTCAATGACAACAAGGGTTAGATCTCGCTTAGCTTGCCCGAAAGATGCACATTTTCCTATCTGTTTCTGATTTTCCAAGATCGCACAGGGCGTGGGGAAAAGAGAATACGTAGATCTAAAAGAGTAGAAACCTAGAAATAAAAAGTACAAAACCAAAATGAAACCAAAATGAAACTTTGCAAAAATTTAAAAAATGCGTATTTAAGATTTATACCTCCGGATCTAACTGTAATGGTCATATCTTGGGCAAACGGAAACCTTTTCGAGTGAAACGAAAAATGTTCCTGACTGAAAAAAACACTCTGGACGCAATGGAATAGTCCTCTCAGCCCAAAAATGTACAAAAATGATAGAAAGTAGAGATGAGGCAACTCGACTTCACGATCTTGATCTTCAACAGGAGCAAGACTTTAAACAGGCTCTGATACCATGTTCGACAACACAGGTATTTCAACAAAGGACAAACAACTTCGGTAATCACTCACATATTCAGATCAAATATCAACACACCAATGTTTTCACGTGTTGAAACCCCTACGGGAAAACATCCACGGCCCCAGCGAACGGGTCCACTTGGAGTAGTTTATTAATGCAAAGAAAAATATTATAGAGAGATTTTATAATAGAGTTTCTCACAATCGATCATCGGAAAATGACCCTCCATGATCTTTTAATAGATATCATGGACCAATTGGGTGTTAATCCATAGATCAATGGTTGTTAAGATCGAGGAGAGTATGAACCGTCGGATCATTCTATTTCGAGAACATATCGTTACCGTTGGATTTCCTAACTACAAATGCATACTAATGCATACTAAAGAAACACACTAAGAAACACATTTTTACCTAACGACATATTAGACCAAGTAGATCTTAACTAACTCCTAAGTGCTTAAATATCCTAACATTTTTAAAATCAATCTGAAGATATCTGTATACCATGGAGTACAATCTAATCTCCCATGATCACTGAAGTCAAATAGGTATTGGTTCAATGAAATGGAAGCAACAACTCAGGAGAGATGCATCCACAAAGTGATGTCTTCATGTCTTCAATACAATCCGCCAATGGTGCAAGTCTACATCATATGAATAAATGAGTTGAGGTAGAACACGATGAGACATTGTTTGATTACCGGTCATTGAGGTATACCGTTAACAAGTGTGAGATAGCCTACCAATGATGAAATGATGAAAGTAGGTATCAAGGAACCGAGCACATATCTACAAATGTGAATAAAGGAGCTGGTGTCAAACACTTGAGAGATCCATTGATTGGGAGGCATTGATGTATTCCCATATGTCAATGGCGAGAGAGCCTGCCACTAATGACTGCAAGCCTCAAGGTACTCATAAAACTCTAGGTCTCGTATCCAGAATATATGAGCTGAAGTCGATGGAAAGAGACCCACTGAAAGGAGATCATTAAGGCATCTCTCATCAGTCATCACGAGGAACAAAGAAGGAGCTTCATGATTTGGTGGAGATCGGACAAAGAACATGTTCACGAACCAACGACCCTGTGCATCTTTCACGTGTGCCAAATGCAAGTGGTACACGAAAAAGACCCTCTAAATAGCAGCAGCCAATGATGAAACATGTTGACAAAGGCGAGGAAACCACCAATAAGGCTAATGGCATCCAAGACACTGCACGAATCCCAAAGTGTGAATATATGTCTTGCCATCAAACAAAAATTAAACCACCCAGTCAACGACCTGTGATGAAATGTTGATTGTTGGGTTCAAGGTGACCTACCAATGATGAAAGTAGGGCCAAGGTGCATCATAAGACCAAATTATCATGTGATTCTGAGACAAACTGAGGGTATGGCCGACATGCAAATTCAAGATTTCTGAGGAGTGGCCAACAAAGGTTGATAGACTTCCTTTGAACAAGAGCATGAGACATACGGTGGACTCTGACAACATAGACTTGATGATGTGACAACTAGATGCAGGAGGCATCCATAATGTTCTCTATAGTGACTGGAAGATTAACTAGTCGGTAGAGAAAATTTTGTAACGAGATCAGCTTCCTAAGTCCATGATAAACCCAAAATATGATGACACAAGGACTAAATAAGTTTATGCTCTATTCAAAGGCGACATGACTGCTGCTAATTACAATCTAGTACTCCCTTCCCCCCCCATCTTTTTTTCATTTTTTCATAATAAGTGAATGTTATGATACAGAGGAGGGAACGAGTGTCGCAAGTAAGCAAAATTAGTTCCAGCAATGGAACGTACCTATGCTCAATGCAAGTAAATGCATGTGGGAGATGGACACATGGGGTGATGTTCCCTCCAGGGTATAGTGTGTCAAATTGCGAAGGATATAAACAAGGCTCTACTTGGTTGAGGATGCAAACTACTTGGGCCATGCTTTATAATGAAAAATGAGAACCGGCTAAAGGCTCAATACTGCAAGCAAGGGCATGAGATGCAATCATAATTTAATGCCAAAAAATGTCCTTTTTTATATTTTTTAGTCTACTTGGTGTGAAAAAGGGGTAAACTTGTGCCAAATAGACGTCTTTTCAAATCCAATTTACGAGTGTGAAAAAGACAAGTTCACTCAGCGATCTTTTCCATTTTTTATAGCGAGTCGAAAAAGAGCTTAACTAAGACTCATGATCTTTCAAATCCAATTTTAACTAGTGTGAAAGGGACAAATTACTCGACGATCTTTTCAATTTTTAATACCGAGTCAGAAAAGAGCTTAACTAAGACTCGTATTTGGTTCTAATCAACATGGAAAGCCAGTATCCTACGAATGGCTGACAAAACCTTGGGAAAGCCCAAACCTCTCCAAGTCAAAGAGGAGAAAGTGCTAACGGAGTACATAGTCTCTGTTATGGTTCGAATAATGTCTCTTAGTGGAAAAGACATAGGAAAGGGTATGGTGTAGTGTCTCTAAGGCTGATCCCTTTGTAAATATGTTTTATGAAATGAATTGTAAATATGTGTTATAGGCTGGCGAGCCATGTTTGTATAAGACGGTGGGCTTATGTGATTGTTAGGCCAGAGAACCTAAGGGTTGTAGGCCAAGGGCCTGATTTTGTACCTGTATGTATGTAGCACATTAATAAAATATAAACACCGCCACGTGCAGGCCGACACGATGAATGAGTGATGGGGGACAAAGCATCCATAGAGAGTGCAAGGGATTAGGGGCTGGAAGGTGGGAAAAGGGGCTAAGTGTTAAGCCTAGGGGGCTTAAGCCTTGGGAATAACAATTTAATATTATTCCAAGAGACATGTGAATAATATGTGTTATCCTAAGTTCTTTTGGAAGGAAAAGCAACTTCCAAAGGGATGGAACACATGTAGTTGCATGGGTGACAAATGTCAACCCTGGCCCATACAAATAAAGGACTGAAATAAGTTGTGATGGGGGTTGTCCTCCATTCTACCCGACCTTTTGAACCGTACATCCGATCCGACCACTGTAAGAGACCTCGTGCAATTCCAGAACTTGGGGGGGGGATAGTCTGTGTTGATTTCTGGAAAAGCGGAGACATTCTTCGTCTGAACAGATCGAGCTTGTGTGTGGAATCTCTATCACAAATCCATAACCATGAGATCATTCTGTCATTGCTTAGTCATTGGAAAGACTGTGTATGTTTTCCCCATTGATGGTTGTGGCCACGTAGTGCTGGACTGCGTGGGGCTCATTGGCCAATTGTACAACACTCTCTCCAGGTGAGAAAGGTGATTAAGGTTGGAAGAATAGGTTGTTGGCCTATGAGCGATTCTCTCTAGGTGAGAGAGTGCGCAAAGGAAGGATAGAACTCCTGGAAGGAACCCTGTAGCTTCCACAGAGCTCTGAGACTTCCGGTCTGGCATGTTGTTGTATCCCAAGGAAAGGGAGGTTAGCAGTTGAAGGACTATCTAGGTGACAGAGAAGGTGTATACTCCTGGGGTGGAACAGGCATGTGGGGAAGGAGAGTCTGTGGGCAGTGAGCATGAGTGGTTCCTGGGAGAGAATGCCTTCCTTGTGACTGTGTGTTTTCCCTATAACCTCAGCCTAGCCTAGGATTCCTTGCCTTGGGATGGATGTTAGTCCCAGCTGGGGGATGACCCATTGCTGAGCTGATGAGAAATGTGGTCTAAGGCTGGGAGGTTTGTGGAAGGCCTGCACCTGATTGGTGGAACTACTATTGTTTCCAAGATAAGTACCAGATGATGTTTTAATTTATGTTTCTGCATGTCTATGTATTTATAATTATCATGTATTTTGTTGTGCATATGAATTAATGCTAAGGCCATCCTTTAAATTATGATAGCAGTAATTTTTAAGACTTACTATGAGCTCTAAGTGTGTTTCATTTCTTAAATTCATGTTGTTATATAATTAAGTGTTATAGTATTGTTATTCTGCGAAGTACACAAAGTGGTGTTACAATTTGGTATCAGAGAGATTAAACCTTGGTAACAAAAAAAGTAGTGTTACAATTTGGTATCAGAGCCAAGGTTTCGACATTGAGCCTAGATGGGCCAGTTCAGTGGTCTTTGGACCGAGGGTGAGAGGAGAAATTGTGTCTGGAGGACCAATTTCAGACCCTGGTATGGTTTGGAGTGTCAAGGAGTTTCTTGACCAAGCCTATAAGCTCAGGAGGTATAGCGGTGTTGTGAAACCACAACTAGTATGCTATATGGCCACAGGGAGAGAGGACTCCACACCAGCAGTGATGGAGCCTTAGGATCTATTCAGGAGGGAATTAGTGAACCCTTGTGACCGTCGGATCGGGAAAACGTGCGCAGGGTTTAAAAAAAAACCCTTTGGAGTTGCATAGGAGCATGGGAATCGCGATACGTGAACTCCCAAAAACCTGAGAAGATCTACGTTGTAGATCTGGGAGGAAGGCTCGACCGTTAGATATGGCGGAGTCGCACTCAAGTTAGTCGTGAAAACCTTTATTATTTCTCAAAGTCAAGAGATGGGAAGTGAGGAAGGTGAACACCTCCGAAACCCAAAATCCCGAAACGATCTACACTGTAGATCGTAGAAAGGGAGTTGACCATCCGATTCAGCGGAGGAGTAAACCGTAATTTTGGGATTTCGGAAGATGGAAGTTCGAGATGTGGGGTGCACGAAATTCCGATGCCCGAAACCCTAAAACGCTGAAAATATCTGTGCCGTAGATCTGAGAAAAGTCTAACCATTGGATTTTTCCTTTTGAACAGATGTGGACACATGGGTGTACCACGTGCCAGTAATTTGAGGAGACAAGCGAGAGTGGCAGGACCTGATGACATCATCATAGTTGATGTGGACCCACCAAAGGATTCCACTCGCCACTGTATATGTGGAGACAGTTGTGCTATGTGGGCCTGGAGGATAAAGTAAATCAGAATTTCGGAAGTCAGAGGTTGGAAAGGAATGCAAGTCTCGGAGTCTCAAGAACCGAAACATCGAAACTTGAAGTCTTGAAGTCCCAACATCTTCGGAGATGGAAGAACCATAGCAGATTTTAAGGGAAACAACTGTGTTGTGGGCCTGGAGAGAAAGGAAACCTAATTTTTGGTATTCAGGGATTGAGGCAACAAAGATTAGGATTCGCTGCATCGTGAAATTTCGATTCACAAAATTTCGAAAAGATCTGGACCGTTAGATCCAACTCATTGAGGATCATTGGATAATGTACAAGAAACCATGTATCAAATTTCAAGGATTGTAGCAACAATAAGTTAGGAGTCACTGCATAGTGAACTCCCGGGTACCGAAAACCCGAAGTTCCAAAGTCCCGAAATTGCAGAGTCGTCAGAGCTCAAAAAACTTTGTGAAGTTAAAATGTTTTCTCACTCACGTTGATTTATGAATATCGATTTTTTGTAAGGGTTAAGGCCTGAAAAACTTTGGTTGCCTGCACGTTGTGTGTGAAGAGTTCAACGAGTGTCAGGACAGTCGAAAACTGACACCGACTATGGAATTGGAAGTGGTGCAAATTGCCTCTGAAACATAGGATGAAAGGGTAGGAAGAAACGTCAACCTGGGAGTCAAAGGAAAAAACTATAATGGGCAAGGAAAAGAGATGGATAAGGAAGGACATATGATGAAACTCACTGAAATATTGCAGAAAGATTCCCAAGCTTGCCAAGATGATATTTGAAAACTCATGAAAATCAGGGATCGACAGGGTGAATTCAACTTAAAAATGTTGAAGAGCCTGGAAAGAATTGAAAAGAAATTGGAAAAAGAGAGTGACACAAGCAGGTCAAGAAGTGTCAGAACCCCTGAGAGGAGAAGGAGGTCGAGGAGTGGTATCAGAGATTACTGTCTCTCCTTGAAGCATTCTAGCAGGGAAACACACAGTAGTTCAAGCCCGTCCCCTACCAGAAAACACCAAAAATCTGGAAAGGATGAATTGAACGGGGAGATGAACAAGATCAAGCCTCCAACATTTGATGGAGAACATAAGAAGGAGGAAGATGACGAGACATGGTTTCTTAGCATGAAGAAATATTTCCAACTGCAGAACTACTCCTCTCATGGAAAAGGAAGAATTGTGATGTACCAGCTAAAAGGAAAAGAATCCATGTGGTGGGATCAGTTTGTGCAATTGCAGCACATCAGAGAGAAAGATATCACTTGGAAGGAGTTTAATAGGTATTTTGAGAAGAAATACCTGACCAAAAGATATTATGACAGAAAGATGAAGGATTTCTTTGAACTCAAGCTAGGCAGCATGACCATTGATGAGTACGAATGAAGTTTCTTGGAACTGCTGAAGTATGTTCCATTCATCAAAGATGAGACTGTCAATATTCAAAGGTATCTGAGTGTCCTGCCACCTTCCATCGGTGATAAGATTCAGTATGATGATCCTAAGACTATGGAAGAAACAATAAGAAGGGTGAAATGCTTGTATCAACAGCAAAGAGAAAATCCTCCTTTTCATAAGACTTGGGATGACCAGAAGAGGTTTAAGAAGGAACAGACAAAAAAGGGAAACAAGCCTCCCTTCTTAAGAAATAGTACTCAGGGACAGCCATCCTTTAGAGAGCCTAGGAAGGCTGAAGTGGGTGAGAAAATGCCAAGACCGCCACCTATGGAGTGTTGGGGTTGTAAAGGAAACCATAGGTAAAAAGACTACCCCCACAGAAAAGATAAAGCGAGAACTGTCCATTTTGTTTATCAAGTTGAAACAGTGGAGGATATGGGCAACAAAATGCCAAGGATATACGTAGCCCTGGACAACAAGCAAGCAGAATTTCAATCGCACATGATTGAAGTGGAAGGTATGATTAACAACCAACCACTTATTATTTTAATTGATTCATGGGGCTAGCCATAGTTATGTAGATCCTAGTGTGGTGGAAAATTTGCGTTTATCAAGAAGCAAACATGAAAAGTCTTGGTTAGTGCACTTGGCTAGAGGGACCAAGAGGAAAGTCATTGAATTGGTTAAGTCTTGTTCAGTGGACATGAAAGGATTGAGAACTAAGGTTGAATTGAATATTCTGCCTTTAGGCTCTTATGACTGCTTAATTCGGATGAATTGGTTGGACCAGCACCATGCCCTCCTAGACTGTCGTAACAAGAGGCTTACATGCCTGGACAAAGAGGGAAATCGAAAAAAAGTCCAGGGAATTCCCAGAGTTGTGGTTGTTAGAGAAATCTCAACCATGCAGCTAAAGAAGTGCTACAAGAAGGGATGTCAATTATTTGAATCTCGTGTGGAAGAAGCATCCAGAGATGCAGTCTCAAATATTGGAGACCATGAGGTACTCATAGAGTTCAAAGATGTATTCCAGGAGGTACCTGGACTACCTCCGAAGAGGGAAATCAATTTTTCTATAAATTTGATGCCTGGAGCAGCTCCAGTTTCGAAGGCTTCTTATAGAATGAGTACTCTAGAGATGAAAGAGTTGCAATTGCAGCTTGAAGAGATTTTGAATAAGGGGTACATTCACCCAAGCGTGTCACCTTGGGGTGCCTCAGTCCTATTCGTGAAGAAGAAATATGGGACGTTGTTGTTGTGCATTGATTTTTTACAGTTGAATAAGGTAACTATCAAGAACAAGTACCCTTTGCCAAGGATCTTTTCGATCAGTTGAAGGGTGCTAGAATATTTTCGAAGATAGATCTCAGATTGGGATATCACCAGGTAAGAATAAAGGATGAGGACATCAACAAGACTGCCTTTAGAACAAGGTATGGTCATTATGAATTCACAGTGGTGCCATTTGGGCTGACAAACGCACCTGTTGTTTTCATGTGCTTAATGAATGGTGTATTCAGGGACTATTTAGACAAGTTTGTCATAGTATTCCTGGATGACATCTTGGTGTATTCAAAGTTGGAGGAAGATCATGAACAACACTTGAGAATGGTTCTGCAAGTGTTGAGAGAACACGAGTTGTATGCCAAGCTGAGCAAATGCTCATTTTATCAAATGCATATCCATTACTTGGGACATATTATTTCAGAAGAAGGGATCGTTGTGGATCCTGAAAAGGTTGAGGCCATCCGAGAATGGTCAGCACCAAGGACTGTGGTAGAAGTTAGATCTTTTATGGGTCTGGAAGGCTATTACAGAAGGTTTATAGCAGGGTTCTCAAAGTTATCACACCCTATTACTTCATTGCAAAGGAAGGAGAAGAAGTTTCAGTGGACTGAAGAGTGTGAGAACAGTTTCCAGCGATTGAAGCAGTTGTTAACCAGCGCTACAATCCTGAGGATTGCAGATCCAAATATGGATTTTGTGGTGTGAACAAATGCATGTAAGGAGGGGTTGGGAGGATTTCTCAACCAAGAGGGATTTGTAATCTGTTATGAGTCTAGGAAGCTGAAAGAGAATGAAAGGAATTATGCCACTCACAATTTGGAGCTGGTAGCAATTGTCCACGCTATGAGGAAATGGAGACATTACCTCATGGGAAGGATATTCGAATTGAAAACAGACCACAACAGTCTGAAGTATTTATTTGATCAGCCGACTTTAAATGCCAGGCAAACCAGATGGCTGGAGTTTCTGTGCGAATATGACTTTGATATCAAGCATATCAAGGGTAAGGAAAATAAGGTGGTTGATGCACTCAGCAGAAAAGTGCATGACTTACATGCTACAGCCATTAGCATGTACAGGACTAATATCAGGGATAGAGTTCTAGAAGCTGCAAATGTTGATTTGCAGTTCAGAGATTTGGTAGAAAAGCTACAACAATGTGAGAGACCATAGACCAAGGAAAGTTACACCTTGGAAGCTGATGTCTTACTTCTATATAAAAACAGAGTGTACATACCCAATGTCCAAGAATTAAAGCTGGAAATTCTAAAACAAATGCATAACATGACGTTTGTTGGACATCCTAGTTATCAGAAGACTGTGGTAGCAGTCAAAATCCATTACTTTTGGCCAGGTCTGAAGAAAGAAATCACTGAATACATCGTCATATGTATAGAGTGCCTGAAAGTTAAGGCTGAGCATAGGCACCCAGTAGGGTTGTTGCAACCTTTACCCATTCCTGAGTGGAAATGGGAAGTGGTGACAATGGATTTTATTACGGGATTACCCATAACAAGCAAACAACATGATTCAATCATGGTGGTGGTGTACAAGCTTACAAAATATGCCCATTTTATTCCACTGAAAACCACTCACAAGGCAACAGATTTTGTTGATATATTCTTAAAAGAAGTGGCACGCTTGCACGAAATTCCTAAGATGATTGTGTCTAATAGGGACCCAAAATTCACCTCGAATTTCTGGAAAGGACTGTTCAAAGGATTCGGAACGAATATTAACTTTAGTATAGCGTATCATCCTGAGTATGACAGACAGACAGAGAGGGTGAACAGAGTAATAGAAGAGATGTTGAGAATGCATGTGATGGAGAAACCATCAAGATGGGAAGACTACTTACATTTGGTCAAATTCGCCTACAATAATGGGTATCATGCATCGTTGAAGATGAGCCCATTTGAAGCACTTTATGGAAGAAAGTGCAACACTCCAGTGAGCTGGGATAATCCAGCTGACAGAGCAGTAGTTGGGCCTGAGCTACTCAAAGAGATGGGAGACCAAATGATAAGAATTAAACAGAATTTGAAAGTTGCCCAGGACAGGCAGAAGAGTTATGCTGATAAGAACAGAACCCATAGAGAATACAAAGTGGGTGATCATGTTTTTCTAAAAGTAAAAACTAACAGGAGTTCCCTGAAGCTGGGAAGTTCTGCCAAGTTGGAAGAAATATTTTGTGGGCCATTTGAGATCCTAAAAAGGATTGGGCCAGTTGCATACATGCTTTCATTACCTGCATCTATGACTGTAATAATGTGTTTCATGTTTCACTACTTAAGAGATATATACCTGATGATAATCATGTTATCAATTGGAATGTGATTCAGGTGGAACCAGAAGGTGTCCTGCAAGTGCATCCTATGTGCATATTGGACGGGAAAATCAAATAGCTCTGGAATCAAACCATAGAGCTTGTAAAGGTCTAGCGGAACTGGTATGGTCCTGAGGATGCGACATGGGAACATGAAGATGTTATGCGGGCAGAGTACCCGCATCTTTTTGAAATTTTTGAAAATCCTATAGAGACAGTGTAAGGTTGCACTGAGGACAGTGTAGAAATAAGGGGAAGGGGATTGTAGTGTCCCTAAGGCCGAGCCTTTTGTAAATTTGGTTTATGAAATGAATTGTAAATGTGTGTTATAGACTGGTGAGCCAAGTTTGTATAAGACGGTGTGCTTATGTGATTGTTAGGCCAGAGAGCCTAAGGGTTGTAGGCCAAGGACCTGATTTTGTACCTGTATGTATGCAGCACATTAATAAAATATAAACACCACCACGTGTAGGCCGACACGATGAATCAGTGATGGGGGACAAAGCATCCATAGAGAGGGCAAGGGATTAGGGGTTGGAAGGTGGGAAAAGGGACTAAGTGTTAAGCCTAGGGGGCTTAAGCCTTGGGAATAATAATTTAATATTATTCCAAGAGACATATTAATAATATCTCTTATCCTAAGTTCTTTTGGAAGGATACGCAACTTCCAAAGGGAAGGAACACATGTTGAAGGAACGCATGCAGTTGCATGGGTGAAAAATGTCAACCCTAGCTCATGAAAATAAAGGAGTGAAATGAGCCATGATGGGGGTTCTCCTCCATTCTACCCGACCTTCTAAACCATACATCCAATCTGACCTCTGTAAGAGACCTCGTGCAATTCTGGAACCCGGGGGGGGGAATAGTCTGAGTTGATTTCTGGAAAAGAGGAGACATCCTCCGTCTGAATAGATCGAGCTTGTGTGTGCAATCTCTGTCCCAAATCCATAACCATGAGATCATTCTGTCATTCTTGAGCCATTGGAAAGCCCGTTTCTATTTTCCCCATTGGTGGTTGTGGCCACGTAGTGCTGGACTGCATGGGGCTTGTTGGCCAGTCGTACAACACTCTCTCTTGGTGAGAGAGGTGATTGAGGTTGGAAGAACAGGTTTTTGGCCTGTGAACGATTCTCTCTAGGTGAGAGAGTGTGC
This sequence comes from Picea engelmannii, assembly GCA_009831015.1. Classification (NCBI taxonomy): domain Eukaryota; kingdom Viridiplantae; phylum Streptophyta; class Pinopsida; order Pinales; family Pinaceae; genus Picea; species Picea engelmannii. Next base: position 383,368 of record ML781945.1, read on the forward strand.
AGAGGAAAGAGAGAACTCTTGGAAGGAACCCTGTAGCTGCCACAGAGCTCAGAGACTTCAGATCCGTCCTGTTTTTGTAACTCAAGGAAAGGGGGGTTAGCAGCCGAAGGACTATCTAGGTGATAGAGAAGGTGTATATTCGTGGGGTGGAACAAGCATGTGGGGAAGGAGAGTCTCTGGGTAGTGAGCATGAGTGGTTCCTTGGAGAGAATGCCTTCCTTGTGACTGTGTGTTTTCCCTGTAACCTGAGCCTAGCCTAGGATTCCTTGCCTTGGGATGGAGCTTAGTCCCAACTCGGGGTTGACCCACTGCTGAGCTGATGAGCAGTGTAGTCTAAGGCTAGGAGGTTCATTGAAGGCTTCCACCTGGTTGGTGGAACTACTATTGTTTCCAAGATAAGTACCAGATGATGTTTTAATTTATGTTTCTGCATGTCCGTGTATTTATAATTATCATGTATTTTGTTGTGCATATGAATTAATTCTAAGGCCATCTTTAAAATTATGATAGAAGTAATTTTTAAGACTTACTCTGAACTCTGAGTGGATTTCATTGCTTAAATGCATGTTGTTATATAATTAAGTGTTACATTATTGTTATTCCATGAAGTACACAAAGTGGTGTTACAATTTGGTATCAGAGTGATTAAGCCTTGGTAACAGAAAAAGTAGCGTTACATATAGGATGCCCCATCAGGTCGTCCCAATCGAAGGGGGTCTCATCAAGACTTGGAAGAAGAGAATTCAGTGGAAGAATAAATCTCTCTTGTTTAGAAGGGGGAGGATTTGGAATGTTGATGACATGACTGAAGGGTGCATCACTCTCTGTGGGAAGAGACGGTTTGACCAGAGATTTCATTGGTGTGGTCACTTCTTCAATTATAGGTTGAAGAGGATGCATAGTAATAGGGGAAAACGACGTTTCACCTTCGACAATGGGGGAAATTCACGACAATGGGACCACTGAGACCATCAAAGTAGGAGTGGTGTAAGGAGAAATTGTGGGTGTCTCTGAATCTGAAGGGATTTTGGGTGATCCCCATGCCTCTGGTATCCTGGCAGTCACTCGGAACAAACAAGTAAGATGGCCTCCTTCACAATTTCTGCAAAAGAATTTAGGCTTACGTCTGAGACATTTAGGCTTCTCGATGGGACTGGCCAAGGAAAGAGAGTCGTCTCCTGTATGGTGAATAGAAGATGGAGACGTGACGCGATTAGGATTTGGGGTGAAAAGGATGGTTCGCCAACATAACTGGCAGAGGTTGGGATCAAGTTGTCAACATTATTTGTAGAAAATGTCAACCCATCGCTGACATGACTAGCAGAGGTTGGAAATCGAGCACCAGTATGAATGATAGTGATTGGGCTAGCAATAGATTGTGGTAATTGATTCCAAGGTCTAGGGAAATATTGATTCTGAAACATTGCAGGCCATAAAGGATCCTGGTGTACTCCATGTCCTTGCCCAGAAACATGGTGGTTTATGCCAAAGTGGTCCGAAGAGGTCTGGACGAGCATCATCACTACACTCTATGAAGGGACCGAGGTAGGATAAGAATTATTTGAGTGAGGATATATGTTTCCCCCTTGTAAGGATGTCCCATAAGGAGGGTATCCAGAATTATAAAATTGATTCTCCTCATACGAAATACCTGGGAGTACTTGAGGACCTGGTGTAGAAAAAGTGTTTAAAGGGACAGACATGGTAGATGAAAGATACATGGGTGGGGTGTAATAAGCACACATCTGAGCACAGGATCCTGAAATGGAACAGCTAGGATTGGATCCATACGGTGGAAGGTTCCAACCTCCCATGGTAACATGACTCATATCAAACGAAGAAGTGGGTATGGGAGCAATGGTTCCCCCGGGTCCAATGCTATGATTCATTTAGGTAGACCAGGGAGGGGGTTGCACATGGGAAGGCATATCGACAGAAAAATGACTAGAGACCCAAGGTGTGGATTGAGCGTTGTAATCGTGCATACCATTGTAAAAAAGAGAAGGGTCTTCCCCCATGAAATGAGGAGGCATCATGGGTGGGGGTAGCATTGAATGGAGGATTAAAATTTACTCCTCTATCCATGATAATGAAACCAAAAAATAGATTCCTAGGTCCAAATAGTAATAAAAAAGAATACCAAAAATTCAAACGGCCAATATGCATGCAAACAAGCTAAAGTGGTTGAGTGGCCTCCCTCACTAAAGAAGGTATGCCTCATCCAAGAGGGACCTGAGACTCCCTGCTAAAGTTTGGAGGTAACAAAATCAGTTATAAGGGCCCTCGTAGGCTTAAAAACCAGTCAGTCAGATCCCCCCGGAGAGGTAATCCTCCTTAAAGGTTGTGTATTTTCCGACCCCTATATGACCCATGATACAACCAGAATAACCCCTGCAAGTAACCTATGAGAAACCTAAGTCAAGAAACTAATCAACCACTGTATAACCGATGCACAGGCGAACAATCATAAGTCTGGATTACCGTATGGGCAGGGTAGCAAAGCCCGAAACCTTGAAAGTACCACCTCTCATAGAGGTATGGATACTAGCAAGATCCCCAAATATGAATAAATCCATAGAAATATCTCTTACGCTAGGTGAGTATCTAGGGGTTATCCCTTCAACAAACTTCGTGCGACCTCATGCTTAACTTCGGTGTGAGCGAAGCCTCCTGATATTACCAATTATACAATGGATTTCTCAACTCCCTGTCTCAAACACATATGTTGATTTAACTGCCTTGGATAAGTTCACTCACAAAATCCTATCCCAAGGCACTAAATCTTAGGCTAGTTTGTGCAACCTAAATAATAAAATCGTTACTAATCAATTTTAGTTTAAAGTGTAAATTGTATTGGCCTTGATTACTCAAAGAGGTATGGAAATGAAACTCATGGTGTTATGACTCTGCATGAAAAATAAAAATAGATATAATGCAAAGTTTAACTTTAACTTTTCAGTGAATGATATGCTAAAAAAAACATGCAATCCTCAATTTTAACTCTGCAACTCATAAATAAAATGCAATCTTTCACTAAATGTACTCATTTAATGATAAAGGTTCCAAGACAAAAATACCAACCAATGCAAGATACCTATATTTTTTTGTATTTTCAATGTATTAAAAAAATGCATGGACCGATAAGCGACTTGATATATAACTTCTACTATGTATAAAAGCAATCACTCGAGTAGAATACCAAGCATCTAAGCAAAGAGCCCAGAAACCAAGGACAAATCAAAAATGGAAAACAAAGAGAAAGACACTGCCCAAAAATTCAACTCCAAACAGGTTTCTTGTCATCTCAGATAATCTCAACGGGAACCACAGAGACCTAAGAAGGCTCAGTGATCCTCAAAACCTACCCAGCAGTCACTAAACCAACCAAGCAAGGAAGGGGAAGTGGTATACGTGATTGTTCAAGAGAAAAGGGCGTATATACGCTTCTTGTAGTGGGACAAAAATCATGTATACGCGGTTGTCAGGGAAAAAAGGGCATATATGCTTTAAAACAAGGCCAGGAAAGGGTAAAAGGCTGAAACAATCAGAACCAGAGTGAAAAGACTCTATCCAACTGTGATACGACAAGAAAAACAAAGGAAAAAGAGAAATGTAAGAAGGAAAAATACTTCAACCCTTAGAAGGAATATCTCTCCCTAGTGGAGTAGCCAATTCTGTTACAAGGGAAAAACTCTCTATGGCCAAGGGTAAACCACAACAAACAGTTATGACTGCAGAAATCAACTCAATTCCAACATGTGCTATATAAACTAATGTGAAATACGAGGAGGAAACCTACCTCGATCCAATCGTTTGATGTCGTTCCATCGTTGAGAACTTTGACCCAAAGCTTTACACCTGCAAGAAGTTCTCAACAAACAAGGGATGCAAGTATATAGTGACAATATATAAAATGAGTTAGCACATCAGATAGCACAATCCATTAATAAACATTACAAACATGCCCATGGATAATAATCATATATTTGCAAGATATCGATAGGRMGGGAAAGGAGTATTTCTATTAATAATTGATCAACAGAAGTATCAACATTACAGACTTCCATGTCGGCACGGTTCGAAACCAAGAAACCAAGTTCCTTCCAACTGGGTCTCCACCACTTCAATCCTCCACCAAAGGCAAGCTCATAACAAAGAGGTAATGAGGTCCTCTTGACAATAAGGAAAGAGCTTGGGGGTTGAACACTGTGTTCAGACTTGAGGGACAAATGGATGTAGACTCAATATGAAATAATTTCTCCAGAGTAACTTTGCTCTCAAAGTTGAATGCTTTATCTTCTTTTTCCATAGCTCAAAATTGTGCTCTTATAGCCTCCAGAATGCAAGTGAAGGGCCGAGTCAGAATGTTTCCATTATATGGAAGGCCAAATATCAGAGATCTTTTGTCGTGACATGGAAACCCGACCTCATTTTGTATTTTCTGGCACAAATCCTGATATACGCAAGCTGTAGTGGAGTAGTAAGCGTATACACATCTTGCAAAGCAATTAGGGAGCGTATATGTGGAAAAATATATATTTTTGGCTCTGGATTTATCAAAAAGGGGTTGATAAGTCTACATAGGGAAATGGAAAAATGTCCTTTGTGCAAGATAGCAATGGTGAGGCAAATTTTGCTATAACAATGTTGCATCAGTTTGGTTAACTATCTAAACCTTTGAGACACCTGGCATGTATTAGAGAATGAAAGGTGTGGTTTTTCCATATACTGCTTCAAAAGGAGTCATGTGAGTAGCGGTATGGTAAGAAGTTTTGTACAACCATTTAGCTAATGGTAACGATTGAGACCATTGATTTTTCCTTTCAGAGGAAAAACACCTCAAATAAGTCTCCAAACACGTGTTGAGAACTTTAGGTTGACCATCAATCTAGGGATGATAGGTTGTGATGAGATGTAATTGGCTGCCCTGTAGCCTTAACAGTTCTTGCCAAAAAAAATTGGTGAAAGTAGGGTCTCAATTAAAAACAATAGAATGAGGCATGCCATGAGGCTTGAAGACATGATCCATAAAAATTTGAGCCACAATGGATGCAGTAAATGGATGTTGCAGAGAACAAAAATGAGCATACTTGGAAATACGATCAACTACCACCATGATCACTGACTTATTGTCTAATTTAGGTAACCCCACAATGAACTCCATAAAGATATCTCTCGAAATAGCGGATGGAATTGGAATTGGTTGACGTGTGATAGGCGATTTGATTGTTTCTCCCTTGTTACGTTGACAAACATCACATTCAACCACAAAAGTGTGAATGTCCTTTTTCATACCATCTCAGAAAAAATAATGTTTGACCCTGTCATAGCTTTTGTTAAACCCTAAGTGCCTAGTTGTGGGAGTAGCATGAAGCTTAGAAAGCACCATGGATTTAAGTTGTGATTGTTTACTTAAATACAACTAACCTTTGTAGTGAAGCTCATCATTGTGCCAAGAGTACCCTGGGGAAATTGGATAATTGTCTTGCAACTGTTGGATCAGGTGCGAAATTTTAGGATCTTGTAGCCATTCCTGGAGAGTATCTTGGAGCCAATCTAGTAAAATGAAGGATAGTGAGAAAAGGGACCCATCATCTTCATATTGTCGAGAAAGATCATCAACAACCAATTTTTTTTTCCTTTCTTGTAAATGATCTCATAATCATATCCAAAGATCTTAGTTATCCATTTTTTTTTATCTGGAGAGGAAGGTTGTTGCTCCATAAAATACTTGAGGCTTTGATGATCTGTATGAATTTGGAAGCATTGTCCCAAGAGATAAGGGAACCGGAGATATACTACATGCAAAATATCCAACATTTCCTTTTCATAGCTCGATTGGCCCAAATGGCGGTTTGGAAATTGTTTGTTGGTAAAGGCCAAATGTTTTCCCTCTTGCATAAGGACTACTCCAATTCCTCTCCCGGAGGAATCAAATTCCAGGACAAAGGTATTTGTGAAATCAAGAAGGGCCAAGACCAAAGTTGTAACACCCTTGTTTCCCCCATCTTGTAATTAATCATAAAAAAGGATTTACCATGGTAAGGCATGTGGATAGTGTAAATGTATTATTGTTTGAGTTTCCAATAATTGAATGTGGGGGTGAAGCCTTGAAATACTGGCCATGATATCACTAGAGGAAAGAATGTGAAAACTATAAGGGAGGCTCATTATATCAAATAACCCCAAATTCCCTTGATGAGTATAATAAACCTCCTTTGGATCCCAAGGAGAGAAATCAATTAATGAAGAAAGTAACAATGGTTGAATTATCAAACACTCCCATGAATGGAAGCATGGCCAAAACTGTAGAATGTCAGCTCGAAGTACCACTGGGTACGACAGGCCACGCTGACCGTAGTGCCCTTCTGATAGAAGGAACAGGATGGGTCGAGAACCATCCTAGAAGAAAGAGATAAAAATGGATAAGGATAATGCAAAAATCTCTCCAATGGATAATGAAGAGAAGGCCATGATCTTGATGTTGGGTGAGCATCTAACAAACATCGCCAAGGCCATAACATAGAAGGAAATATCTGAAAGTTTGCAGAGAACAAAACCTGAGCAGAAGATGAAAGAGAGAAAGAGTACTTGAGAACTGCAAGAGTTCCCTAGTGATATCATGGCTTGGAATGGGGGTGGCCAGAGTGCTAAGAAGTAATGCCTATGAGCCTATGGACAGGTGGAAGGACCAACACCCATAGTCAGTTAGTTGGCTACCACCTGTAATAGATAAGTAAATCGCATATCTTGTGTATTTAAGTGGTATTGTGAATCAAAGTTGAATATCCTATGAATATTACAGGGATGGATATGTTTGCTTAATGATTTATACTGTAGCCCTTTTTGTGTCTACTTTATTGTATAATTAGGAAAGTAGGAAATTATATGGATGGGATATGTTTTATACTTGTAAATGCTTGCATCCTGTGGGGTCTTAAGATAGATCCATGAATTGTGAGTTCATCGACCTTGGGCATAATTTCAAGTAAACATGTTGACCCTCCTAGTAATTATGAGTCCCATGGAGGATGAAGTCTATTAAATCTCAGGAGAGATAGTGAATGTATGCACAGGCTCTCTGCGAGGCAAAAAGAGACCAAGAACCACCTAAGTTCTAGAGTTGAGGAATGAATGTAAGGGGTATGAAAAAGGATTCTTCCAAGTCTTACGTCCAAGAGAAAGAGCACAAAGCTCCTAAGCCTTTCAGAGCTTACAAAGCTCCTAAGCCTTTCAGAGCTTACAAAGCTTAGGAAGAGTAGAGAGATTGAAGTATCGAAAGGGAAGGCTCCTTTGTTCAAATGATGAATGAACAAGAAACTATTCAAAAATATCCAATGTATGTTATGACCATTGGATACAGAAAGGAGTGCGGGAGTTAACCCCTTGAGTTCGTCATAAGGGAAATAAAAATTCTCGTCTTTCTAAAGTTAATCTAAACCATGGATAGTTGGATCTGTCAGGATCCTTCTCTACCATCCAATCTATGAGATTCAGAGTCCGTGCTTCAGGATATTCGTGTGTTGGAGTGACCAAAACCTCGAAGGAAAAGTTACAGATCACTTAGGAGACACTCACAAAGTTATTGAACACTCTACATCTCAGTAAGGAGTTCTTGAGAGAAATTTGTCAAGAGGGAACATACTTCGCTTTGAGGAATAGAAGGGTCAGATACCTTCAAGGTCTGAGAAGCTGAAGCTCAGAAGAGATAGTGCTAAGAGGGCACAAGAGTAGGCCTTATTCCAAGTCCCAAAGCTCAAAAGAGAAATTAAAGATGAGGTCCAAGAGACAGACTTGTAGGGGGAACAAAGGCCCTGGCATTTGAATACTTAGAAAATCCTCTAAGCTAGAGGAATTTGAAATCTCAGGAGGAGAAGCGACAACAACCGTCAAATCTAGAGGACAGGTGGTGTGAAAATATGGATTTTGGGTGAAGAGCCGAAGTAAATTTCAACCTTCATATCATCTGAGAAGTAGATCTGAACCGTCAGATCTAGAGGACAGGTGACGTGAATCTGTGGATTCCAGCTGTAGACCCGAAGTAAATGTCGACCATTGGATCATCCAAAGTAAACCTCAAGCGTCATATTTCTAAAATGAATCTGAGCCATTAGATCAGCAGCTTCGAGAAATCCATTAGAGAGTTTCGCAGTTGAGATTTGCGATCTGTGAAGTCCGAAGCCCTGGAAATCCAAAGTGAATCCCAATTGTTTGATCATCTGAAAAAGATCTGAGTCGTCAGATCACCCAAATTAAATATCAAGCGTTGGATCACCAAGGTGAATCGGAGTCTTCAGATACTATCTATTTAGGAGAAGGCAAGGATTGAGAGTTGAGAATTCTAAAGTCCGAACTTCCGAAAATCCGAAGTAAATCTGAATCGTCTGATTAGCCAAAGTGAAGTTGAGTCATCAAATCGTCTGAAGTGAATATCAAGTGTCGAATCACCCGAAGTGGATCTAAGCCGTCAGATCCAAGGGAGATGTGGAGAAAATCTGATAACTCTGGATAAATATTTGAAGTAATTCAAAGCCATCAGATCCAAGGGAGACGTGGCGAAAATATGAGAAATTCGGATAAATATCTGAAGTAATTCATAACCATCTGATCTAAGGGAGACGTGGAGAAAATATGTGGACTCTGGGTAAAGACTCGAAGTAATCCTTGATCGTCAGATAAAGAGGACATGAATCAGTGGATTATAGCCTCTGGATAAAAATCCATTGGGAAAAAGGGTGAAGTTTGAGATTTGAGATCTCAGAAGTCTGAAACCCAAAGAAAATCTTGATCGTTGATCAAGAAGAGGACCATAAGACCCTTGATCCATTTGAAAGGTCAACCACCCAAAGTAAAGGCAAGTTCGTTGATTAGGAGGATAGGTGTCCACAGATCATCAATTCGAAAGATTGAAGTAAGGAAGAGAGTAGGGTTTTGAGAGTTGAAACTCCTGAAACCCGAAATCACGAAGGAGATCTCATCCGTTGATTTTGCAAGAGGTCATATCTGATCTGTAGGTCTGAGAGAGGTAGATTTGAACCAAAATATTTTGTAGCACTGTCAATATCGGGAGATCGATGATCCCATAGTATTGTGGGGATAGGAGTTGCACGAATGTTAAAAAGTTAAGGGCGGGCCACAATTCAAACCATGGATTTGAAAAGAGGACATGTGGAGGCTCGAGGAGAATTGTGGGCCAAAAAGCAGTTTGATTCAAACCACCTTTGGTCGTGTCTGCAATCATGCGGTCTCGTAAGGTCATCTCCCAAGGTCAAATCAAGAGGGGGCTTATACAAAAAAGGATCTAACGCCCAGTACTTTGAGATTTCACAGGGGAGTGAAAGGGAAGGTCGTGGGTGCCCTTAAACCTGCACCAAGAAGACAAAAGGTTACGTTTTTAACTATGGAATGAGACCATCAAGGTCTCAGAGATTTTTTTGGATTCATAATCGGATATCCTTGACCAGGAGGTCAAACTGGTTCCCCGACTTTCCAAATTAGAAACCATGAATGAAGATTATATCCTTTAAGAAAAGTGAAAATTTTTATTCCTCGTCGTGTGAGTGTTACAAATTGGTATCAAAGCATGGTTACAACACTTAGCTTTCTTGGGCTCATGTATGAGCCGCATAAGGAGGTATTTTTAACTGCATTTACTCCTTGAGGAGAAGGACTGTAAATTAAACTTGTGATTTTTGGAATTCTTGTCGAATTTCAGCAAAAGAATTTTTTAGCCCTTTGTCAAAGTGATAACTACTCTTACCAGAGTAGGGACATGCTAATTAACATTTATAATAAGACTTGAATGTGGATAGTTGAAGGTGGAAAGGTTATGTCAAGAATAACTGAAGCCCAAAGGATGGATGACCTAGTGTTCATAACACTGCTTCTAAGCATGGGAAGTTGGAACTTTAGGCATTGATGATGGTGGCTTATATAATGGTTAATACCTTTGTGGTCTTAAAGGAATATGGTAGGATTAGATAGCATCCTTGGTAGTTATAGTTACTGCTTTAAACTAAAATAGGAGTATATAAATCCTCATGCCCAGAGAAAAGTGAGATGGGCCATGTTATCACCCTATAAGTTATAGGATCAACTGATGACTGGAATATTATCTATCTATAGTGTTTTTTTTGACAAATGATTTTTCATTCTGCAAATAATTTGAAAAGAAAAAAGAAAGAAAAAGAAAAAATAAAGAAAACGAAAAGAGGACATAAAAGAATTTCAATAAAGCCCCATGCAATAATAGTAATTTGGTCCATACCTTTCAAGCATGGCCAAGTTCTTTTTAAATTAATGTTGATAGGATTAGTGAATAAATTTGGCCAAACTGTATAATCTTGGTCAGATAGCCCCAGGGTAGAGAAAGTTCTTAGCCAAACAATCTAAATCTGGGTTAATTGTCATAGGAAGCTAGGTTAGAATGTAGGCTAGTTGATTTATTTCTTTATTTCAATAAAAACCAGCTAGATGTAAATGTTGCACCATGTTTCAGATGCTTAAAAGTGGTGTTGGTCAAGCCCCATGGTGGTGTATACAGGAAAAGCCTTAGAAAAACCTGTGAAATGCACTTTTCCTAAGTTTCATCGGCGCATGTATTTTCCACGCCCTCACTTATGCTCCGTTCATATATCAATGGTCCAGATGATTGTGCCTAGATATATGGTGGATAGATATTTCTGGGACCCCCCGACCGTTCTATCTTTAACAGAAGGGGGAACCGGAATTGCTGATAATACTCGCGCGCATCTGGACGACACAGGTTCATGCGTGCAGATCTACGATCATTATTGGATTCCAGATCCCCCCCCATTTTTTCTACCTTTAATGGAGGGGGGGGG
>ML781945.1:394259-430565 GCA_009831015.1 Picea engelmannii
CCCCCCCCCCCCCCGAATGATCTGCTTTTAACTAAGGGTGGGGGTCCAGAATGGAATCTTTCCTCTGGCGAGCCCCTATCTATGTGTGGCATCGATCTACTGGTCCTGAGTCCCATCGCCTCCTACGGACTGACATACCTTCGTCATCTCCTGATGTCATCATCCACCTTTCCCAAAAGAGTCACGTCCCATAATTTTTGTCAGTCCTTCCCCCCCATTCGCTCATGGCAAGCCCCCTCACCATGATCATTACCCAAACCGGTAACCGCCAAGTCACCCATCCGTATACCTCAGTCACCGTCACCCGCCATCTCACACCCTAAGTGATCCGTTGGCCATTTATTATTGGATAACCTATCCGTTAACCAGTTGACCTGTCTCCTGCGCCCAACGGACACCCGTTTACTCAAAACTAACCTTATTATCCCTACTTTCACCATTTACCCACTCATCGCACCAGAGAAATTCACACGATTTTCCCCTCTGTTACAGTCAGTTGTCCCCATCCACACTCTCTCCCTCTAACGTTGTTTTTTTTGTAGGTACTGTTGCAGTAATGGCGCCAAAGTCAAAACAAGCAGAAGGAGAGGAGAATCTATTTCTCCCTCCTCTTGTTGACCTCGACAGGATCCCACTGGCCGACAAAGACTGCTTAATCGCAGATACAAAGTGCGATTTCAATTTCGCAGACCTCCAGTCGTGGCTAAAGGAAGTTTTCTTGGACCAGAGTGACGAAATTGGACTCTGGGAGTCCAATTTACCCCTATATCTCTTTCCTCAGATTCACTCTTTTCCAGAGTTTGTCCTCAAGTGCCAATCCCACTACATTCCTGAGCAAAGAGCCGTCATCTCCTCCTCCGGAGAAATTATGTTCCTCATCACGCTTGAATCCATTGACCAAATGATGCAAATCCCCTGAGCTGACATTGCATCACCCTTCAACCTGGAAATCCTTACAGAATTATACCAGAAAATGACCTTCCCCCAAAGAGCTCAAATATTTGAGCTTTTCCTCCCACCATCCACTCAATTTCCCTCCACAAATCCCCCTTATCCTTCTTCCATGTTTTCAACTAAAGGAAAACATATCATCTCATCCCTATGTGCCTTGTTAGGATACTATTCATATCAGTGGGTAGATGAACCCATTCTGGGATTTTTATCTATCTTCTCTACCTATGAGAAGCCCATCACCCAGTTCGACTTCAGCACGTTTCTAGCGAATAATATTCACGAAAAAATTTGTTAATTTCGCCACAGAGGGCATGTTCCGGTACTCTTCCATACTCGCGTATTTGTTCGTTTTCTTCCAAGCAGACAAATTTGTCTTTTCTATGCAGAATATGGATGGAGATGGTAGACCCCAGACAGTGCCTGCATGGACCTCCTTGCTCAAGCATAACTCCATAGAGTTCAATTTCAAGGAGTCCATTCATCAATTCTACCACCCAGTGGTAAGTATGCTTAGCGGCAGGCCCGAGCCTCGGATAAATAATGAAGTTCAGAGGATCCCGCATCTCTCGAATCACACAAATACAGGTGATTGGCATTTATACCAAAATCACACTAAGATCAGAGTATATGGGTGCGAGTTGGCACTGTATAACCTTCCCAAATACCTGCCTGTCAGAATTTTTGCTTTGGAATATATAAGGAAGATGATAAACTCTGATGATATCAATTTTGTGTCACTAAAGAAAAAACAACAACTCAGAATCAAAGGGTAGATTGGCTCTTTCATCTGCAACAATCGTGCCGCTGGAGAAGAAGTAGACAGGCTGCTAAAGGAAATGAAATTCTTCATGAGTTTCCCATGGCATTACGATCCATGTGGGATCATCTCTGAGATGAGGGTGAAAAACAAGAACGTCCCATATGTCCATGAATCTAGGCCTAAAGTTGAGAAATTTGCAAACCAAACAGTATGTGATCCTAACACTTTGGTCGAAGCAGAATAGCAAGATCCCCCGGCCATTGTATCTCAAAAAACCACACCATAGGTTCCGAAAGTGAAAAGGCCTAGGCAAGATTTGTCTCTGCCTGTCACTGAGGTATCATCAGAAGAATTCCAGTTGCATACCAAGAGGTTTAAAACCATTTCAGCTCCTGGCCCGACTGGGGAAAAAGAAGCCCCATCTACTACAGTGACCAAGGTTGATAGACCACCCGTCGGTGCAAGCCTCCAGCATGTCATAACCTCAGCATTGCCGAAGAAATCTACAGATTTTCCATCGACCACCCAGCCAGGCAAGGTAGGTCCGAAGCTGAGTATCTTTGAAAAATATGAGCTGATCAAGAAAAGGAACCAGACCCTGACCAACAGTACTTGCACCCAGTTCTGGAAGCAAACGTCGACTGCACAACATAGGCTACTGTTGGCATTTGACACCGAGAAGGGCAGAATGCATATGGCTTTCCTCCAAGCACAGGTTCTAGATCCAAAGGTGATCACTGATTACAAAAGGGCCACCTTTGAATTCCAGATGAAGGATGTGCATCTGGCTGATCAGATGGATCTGCACAAGCAAACAGGAGAAATGGTTTTTTATACACTGGCTCATTCTTCCACTACTGCGTCCAAATTGCAAGTGTCCCTGAACAACGTTCAATCACAACTGAAGTTAGAGAAGATATCATCCTTTGCCAAGGAAAATAAGGTCAAGACTTTCGAGGAACTGGTCCTCAAGATCGGTTACGATCCTTCGAACGTGAAAGCAGTCGAGGAAATGATTAAGAAGAAGAATGCTGAGATAGCCTCCTTAAGTAAAATATTGAAGCTCCTGCCCACAGAGGATTCGCAGGTGAAGGAAATAGCAAAGAAAGAAGGAGAAAAAGATGAAATGCTCAAGCTACTCATGGAGCAGAATGCACAGCTAAAGGAAATGGAAGCTGAGATGGAGAAGCTAGTAAAAGAGAAAGAACAACTGAAGCCAATGGAATTCATTCCATTGAGTGCCATTCCAATTTTGGGATTGAGCACGACATTAGTGACAGAAGTCCCGTCCGCTACTCCATTGACATCCCTGGAAAAGACAGTTGACCTGGCTAAGTCTATGGAAAAGATGAAACTGCAGGAAACATAGATCAGTAGGCTCAAAAAGGAGATTGAGAACCTTCAGGAACTCAAATCTTCCTTTCAGATCAGCCTCTCCAAGGAAAAGAAGATGACAAATCAGCTCAAACAATCGTTACAATAGCTCCAGAAGCAAATAGTGGCAGGAAAGACTTTGGCCGAGGTTAAAGAAAGTGTATGGACAGACATCACCAAGTCCATGAACAAGATATGGCCCATGATACAGATCATGTTTGAGCAGAATGAATTGGTGCAAAGAAGCAAACAGGCCATTGAGAAGATCAGATCAGAATTGGGAGAGATGCCAACACAGACGAATGAGATCATCAAGTTCCTAAATTATAAGACCAGGGAGGAGCTGGAAGAGCTGAAAATTGAAGATAGAAAAGAGACCATCCTTGAGGTCAAAAGGGTTTTGACCAAGAGAGGATTAATGCTTCAGCTGGAAGAAAAGGTTCAGGCCATGGACCTAGGGGTACAAAGATTTTTTAGTAAGATTGAGGCTCTACAGAAGAAAGTTCTTCTTGGTCTGAAGGTAATCAATGACAAATTGATGACACTCCCATACTACAAGAATAGATTGGTCGATGTCACTAAGGATAGTTCAAAGTTCGCATGAATTCAAGGCAGCATCACTTGCAAGGAATTTCTAGATGCACTTCAGTGGGACATCAATATTCAAGATGAGATTCAATACATTTTCGTCACCAAACCTACCTTCGCCAAGTACACAGAAATGGACGAAGTGTATCGAAGGCTACTCAAAGTCAACGTGCCCAGTCATCTTCGATGGGAGGAACTTTATGATCTGATCGAGTAGCAGATGAGTTGTCCCAACCCAGTCATTTGTCAAGTCAGATGAGGTCATGCAGAGGCTTCATCAATGGCCCACCCAAAAATCAACATGCAGTTACACCACATCATCAAGCAGTTCCTAGATTTATGAAATTTGTTAAGTTAGTTAGGCTAAAAACAGATTTAGCACGTCCTAGTCATTAATGACATGATCGTTTGTAATTTTGAGTTATAAATACTTCATCTTTCGAAGTATTGAGGGTTGTTGATCTTCACACCCTGCAAGCTATCAGATTGTAATATTTTTGAACAGATCTTCCATTAATACAAAGAGGCACTTTTACAGGATTCTTGTGTGTACTCACTAGTGATGTTGTTCTTTCTAAGTTAAATGTTATTCTCACTTTGTTATCATACTGTTTTCTAAATCTAATCTTTGGAAGTAACGAATGTTACAGGATTTATCTCGTATACCCTGTTTCTGACTCAAAATATTTAACTGTTTATTCTTCTCACTTTACAATAAAGAAATTCTTAATTGCTTCTTTGTTGTAATTGTCTTTCTCATCTTTTCTGCTATTCCTCATTTATGCTACTAAAGAATCCAATGATTATATTATCTCGCCCTGTGAAAGTTTCCTTTGTTTTTTCTGGTTTGGATTTCATCTTTACGACACAGACCCCATAGCCCAATGGATGTGTAAACTATCTCAACCAACTCAACAAACACTACGACAACAAAACTGACCTATTTATTTACCTAGCCTAATATTTAAAATTTGAAACATAGATAAATCATATAGAGAGATCCCTCTCTGAAGTTGGAAGGGCTAGATCCCAGCTTCGAAAGCGGTTGGATAAAGTTACCTCTCGTAGATTTCTTCTTCCTAACAACCTCTTGGAAATTTACAGAGTGCTAACATAGTGGCGACTCCATTGGGGAGAGAACAGAGTGAAAATTTTATAACTTCACGTTTTCTTTCCCTAAGAAGAAAGTTTGTTTCTGGAAATATTTCAAATTTGAGAAGAAAGTAATGTTTAGAGGTTGATTAAAATTTGTACATATTATTTTCAGACTCATAAAACTAAAAAGTATATATATATATAAATCAAAAAGAAACCTGGCTCCCAAGAAAGTTTATACTCGATCTCATCCAGACCCAGAACCTTTGATAGTGACAGATGACCCAGAACAGTTTCTAAGGAAAAAGACCGTTGTTGAAGGTTCAGTAAGTCATACTCCTTTTCATAAGTCCCTTTCCTGTTCAGGAGAGCTCGTTACCTTTCAAAACCCTAACTTTGACACCCCTTCCGAACAAATCCTGGTTAGGACAAGATCCGACAGTTTTGTGACAGAAGTCATTTTGGACCCAACCGTTTTACAACCCCAGACTCCTGAAGTTCTATCTCCCACTGCTAAACCGCGAACCACTCCCTCGGTGCCGGCTAGTCCCTCCTTGTCCTCATCTTTCGTCACTACCTCGCCTATCATCAAGTTTGTTATCTCACCTCCTCCACCTACCATGGCAGCCAGGTACGCTCCCTTGGTGTTGGTCACGCCCCTTCATGCCATGCCCCAAGACTATCAAATGAGACTCCCACAGTTTGATGGAATAGGACCTTTGAACGCCCAACAACACGTTGATAAAATGAATGATTAATTTGACCTGCACGAAGTAGATGAGGTTGACGTTCAAATGAGATTGTTTTCCCAGAGTTTGATAAGTGACGTTAAGAAATGGTAAAAAGGTTTACGTGCCGCCAGTGTCCTTGACCTTACTACATTTCAAAGGAGTTTTCTAGACAGATGGGAGGTAAAGAAAAACCCTCTCCAAATATTGTCAGAATATGAAAATATTAGAAGAAATCAAGGTGAGTCAGTACAAGATTACTGCACTAGTTTCAATAACCTGTATAGCGCAATCCCAGCTGAAATCAAACCTCCACAGGGTTTGGCATTGATAAAATTCCCTGATGGTTTTGACGCTGATATGTCGTACCAACTAAGGGAAAGAAATTCTACCACCCTAGAAGACATGCAGAAAAGCGCAATAAGTGTGGAAGCCAATTTGTTGGCAAAAAGGGCACGTCAGAGGTCAGAGGAGAGTCACCATTAAAGAGGAACCTTCCACATCAACCTCAGATTCCAAATTGGATTCCTTGACCAGAGCAATGGAAAGAATGATGGAAAGACTTACTGTGTTAGAAAGAAATCCTCCAAGAGAAAACCCAGCAGCTCCTCAAGTTTGGAATCCTAACTTCAGGAGAAACCCTCCTCAAATCAGACAGAGAGATCCTAGGGATCAAAGAGAGCAGAGAGGTTTGGATCAATAGATCAGACATCCCCTACAAGAAAATTATGTTGATGAAGGGGAGGAAGTGATTGAGGAACTAGAGGATACTCACATAAATCTCATGGGCATTCACGGTAATGAATCTATTTTCCTCACCCAAGAAGAGCAAGAACTTTTTCTTCTCAATCAAACAAAAGTAAGTGAGGAAGATGAAGATGTCGAACAACAGGCATTCGAAAATGCCATTCTGGAGGTACATCAGCAGTACAATCTGCGGAGTAAAAAGACAAAAGGGAGTTCCCCAAAAAAGACAATTGAAATGAAGAAGGTAATCAAAACAAAGAAATCCTCTGAGCCATCTGCCGAGAAGATCCCTGAAAAGAGTACTGCCGAAGTTCCCGTGAAAAGGAACCTTACTATTCTGAAAAGATCACCGCAGCCTGAGGTTTCATCAATTAATCAATGAAGTACTTCTGACCAGAAAAATGTGGTAGACAAACCAGAATTGATGAGCCAAAGCAAAGTCCCTACACCTTTTAGCCTCAAAGGGGAATTAGCCAAAGTAAAAATTCCCATTCCACTTTCCGAGTTGATGAACAAAGATGCTTATCGTTCACAAGTGATTAAAGCATTGACCATTGAACCTGATATAGGTACAAAAGACTTAACCGTTGGATCAACAAATCATTCAGATACTGTGAACCTTACTGATGATCAACCCGAACTTCTATTCGGACCTGAAGTAGATGGTCGAGATGATAATGGTGATGTCGCTCCTTTTTACATCAGTCTAAATATACATGACCTGATCTTGCATAACGCTATGTTGGATTTGGGTGCTTCCCACAATCTGATGCCTAAAGCAGTGATGGAGAAACTGGGACTGGAGGTCACCAGACCTTATAAAGATCTACATTTTTTTGACTCCAGTAAAGTTAGATGTATTGGTTTGATCAAGGATCTATGTATCACCCTGGTGCAGATTCTTGCAAAGAGCATGGTCATGGATGTGGTAGTTGCAGACATCCCCTCGAAGTGTGGGATGTTGCTATCCCGGTACTGGGGTGCTAAGTTGAAAGGTACCCTGCAGCTAGATATGTCGTATGCCACCATCCCGGTTTTGGGGGAACAAAGAAGGCTATACAGAGAAACACTGATGAAATACATGGTCATTAGCCAAGAAAAACCACACAACTATCCTCTTTACTCTACGCATTCTGACTTGGATTATTTTATCTTGTATAATGATGGTGACACGGAGGAACAAATCACCCAACTGGAAGAAGATACATCTGGTCTGGATGGAGGCCAAGAAATCATTGAGGTAGCAAGGAGGAAAAACGTGATAACCGAAGAATTACCGGTAGATTTCTGGAGCATGGATTTTGATGGAGCAGTAAGAAAAGAAGGAGTTGGAGCGAGATTTTGGCTGCACAACCACAGAACCAGGTATTCAGAAAATCATTCTTACAAATTAAATTTTCAGTGCACTAACAATATTGCCGAGTATGAAGCCTTGATGCTCAGTCTGAAGCTTCTGAAAATAGTTGGTGCTAAACAGATTATGGTAAGAGGTGATTCCGAGTTAATAATCAAGCAAATTAAAGGTGAGTATGCTGCGAAACATCCCTGTCTTAGAGCTTATCGGAATGTTGTTCTTGATGCCCTGAGATGTTTCACTGAAGTTGAATTGCAGGTAATGTCGAGGGGACAAAACATTTTGGCAGACGGATTAGCTACGTCAGCAGCCACATGTAAGATTCCTTTCCACTCGACTCGCCCTTACATGGTAGAGGTGAAATGTAGACCAACCGTTCCCGACAATATCAGGTACTAGAAAGTGTTTGGTAATGATGATCAAATCGAAGACTTTCTGCAATGTAAAAATGATTTTGAATTTACAAATATAGATTTAGAGAACGAAGATGAAAATGTAAATAGATCTGATTTTGAAAATGATAGTGTAAATAGTGTAGATTTAGGAGAATTAGGCGATGATGAGATGGAGATTGATATTCTACATTTGAAAAGTAACGTTTTACCTAGGGGTCTAGTTCCTTTAAAGGATTTGTTTGATTTTAACGACGTAGCCAAAAAACTGAAAATTGAAGCCAATGGACAAGAGGTAGAAGACTGTAATATAGGGACCGAAGAGAAACCCAGGATGGTAAAATTGTCCAAATCATTACCCCCTGAGAAAAAACTTAAGTACATTGAGTTTTTCAAAGAATATTCAGATGTCTTCACCTGGGGTTATGAGGATTTGAAATCTTATGATACCAGCATCATACAACACAAGATTCTAGAAAAGGAAGACCAAAAACCGTTCAGACAGAAGCTTAGGAGGATAAATCCAAGTTACTCCCTTTGATAGAAAAGGAAATCAAAAAAATGTACGATGCCAAAATCATAGTCCCGTTGCGTTTTTCCAAATGGGTCTCTAATTTGGTCCCTACACGTAAGAAATCTGGGGAAATGAGGCTTTGCATAGATTTTCGAAATCTGAATAAGGTCTCCCTGAAGGACAATTACCCCTTGCCAAAAATGGACCACATCCTTCAAAGATTAGTCGGGTTCAGTTGAATCTCTTTGTTGGACGGTTTCTTGGGTTATAATCAATTCCTCGTCCACCCAGATGACCAAGACAAAACCGCTTTCACTACAACATGGGGCACTTTCATGTACGTGAAAATGCCTTTTGGTTTGATGAACATGGGAGCCACTTTCCAGAGAGCGATGGACATCGCCTTTGTGGAAGAGTTAGGGAAATTTATCGTCATCTATCTGGACAATGTAACTTTGTTTTCCCAGTCTGATGACGAGCACCTGAGGCATCTCAGATGAGTCTTCGAGAAATGCAGGAGGTTTGGGATTTCTTTAAATCCTAAGAAAAGCCTTTTCGGAGTAGAGGAAGGAAAACTGCTAGGGAACATAATCTCCAAGGACGGAATCAAAATAAACCCCAGCAAGATCGAGGCCATACAAAAATTAGAACACCCAAGAAACATCAAAGAATTACAGTCTTTTATCGGAAAAATAAATTTTCTACGAAGATTCATACCTAATCTGGCAGAGCTCCTCAGAAAAATTACAAACATGTTAAAAAAGGATGTAAAAATAAAATGGGACACCAAGTCCAGGCAATCTCTCGAACAAGTCAAACGAGCACTCACAAAATCCCCCATTTTGATCAGTCCTGATTTTACCAAGGATTTCTATCTTTTTTCTTTCGCCTCTGAACATACCATTGTAGTGGTATTATTACAGAAGAACAACGAAGGTTATGAACAACCCATAGCCTTCTTCAGTAAAGCGTTAAGAGATGCTTCCTTGAATTACAAGATAATGGAGAAACAGGCTTTTGCCTTGGTAAAGGCCATAAAAGATTTTAGGGTCTACATTCTCCATTCACACACCATTGCATATGTTTCGAATGCGGTAGTAAAAGACATTTTGACCCAGGACAATCCGGATGGAAGAAGAGGAAAATGGATTGTTGTTATTTTAGAATATGACATAGAGATTAAGCCTACGAAACTAATTAAAGGTCAAGGCCTAGCTAAATTAATGGTTGAATCTAATTTCCATGCTCTTGACATTAATTTTTTAGCACAATAGATGAACAGGGCGAGATGGTGACTCCAAGCGTGAGAGAGGTATTTCTAAACTCTTCATGGTACGTAGACCTTATATTTGTTTTGCATAATTTACAAGCTCCCCCTAGTTTGACAAAGACTAAAGCTAGATTTTTTAAGTTGAAAGCCTTAAAATTTTGTATTCTAGAAGGCAATCTGTATTGGAAATATCCTGGAGGTATTCTGTTAAACTGTTTATTGAAAGATGAAGTTGATAAAGTGTTACAAGAATTTCATGCAAGAGAATGTGGTGGCCATCTGAACTGGAAGGTCACAGCCAACAAAATACTCAGAGCTAGATTCTATTGGCCACCCTATTCGCCAATGTACATCATAAAGTGACTTATGTCATCAATGTCAGTTGTTTGAAGGAAAAAGGAAACTCCTCCGTCTACCCATGAAACCGATCTCAATTGAAGCCCCTTTCCAGTAATGGGGATTGGACTTCATTGGAGAAATACACCCCCCTTCTTCAGGCCAGCACAGGTGGATCCTCACTGCCACGGATTATTTTACAAAATGGATCGAAGTTGTACCAAGCAGGCAAGACACTGATTCTGTTATTATAAAATTCCTTGAAAATAATATCTTGTCTCGTTTTGGATGTCCTAGAAAGATTATAACTGATAATGCATCTTCTTTTCAATCAAAATTTCTACAACCAGTATCACATTGGTTTGGGGCATTCCACATATTACTACCCTCAGGGGAATGGGTTGGCGAAATCTTCAAACAAAACACTGGTAAAAATCATCAAGAAGATGTTGTAGGAAAACAAGAAATCATGGCATAACAAGTTGGTGTTCGCATTATGGGCTGACAGACTGACCACCAAAAGGTCAATCAGTATGCCACCATATCAGCTGGTCTATAGCACAGAAGTAGTTTTCCCCACTTCCTTAGGAGTCCCCATCATGAAATTGCTTCAAGACATACAAGTTGAGCCAAATGACTCACAGAGAAGGATCAATTACATGATTCATTTGCAGCAGTCTAGGGAAGAAGTATTCAACAAGACCCAGGTAGTTCAAGAAAGCATCAAGAAGATTTTTGACAAAAGAACCAAGGAAGATGATTTTGATCTAGGAGACTTGGTACTGAGATGGGATGCCAGAAATGAAGACAAGGGAAAGCATGGAAAATTCGATATTCTATGGAAGGGACCGTTTATGATTCAAGCATTCAAAGGTAACAACTATTTCTTGCTAAATAACGCTGATGGGACAGATCTGCCAGGAGGACCTGTAAATGGCAGAATGTTGAAGCATTATGTACCGCCTCAATAGAGACTCGAGTTTTCACTCTCCATTGTACATACCATTTTTATTTTTCACCTTCATTTTCTGAGTGAATAACATTAGTCAGTTGGTTGAAGCCCAAAGAGAAGGCCCTAAGCCGCTGGCCACTGTTCTTCCATTTTTTGAGAATAAAACCAATCAATCAACGAAGGCTACTAGGCAGACATTTTTCAGAATGTCAGGAACCAGGATTCTTGGCACTTCACAGGGAAAGTACCATCCCTAGGTGGAGTCACTGTTATCACCCTATAAGTTATAGGATCAACTGGTGACTAGAATATTATCTATCTCTAGTGTTTTTTTTGACAAATGATTTTTCATTCTGCAAATAATTTGAAAAGAAAAAGAAAAGAGGGCATAAAAGAATTTCAATAAAGCCCCATGCAATAATAGTAACTTGGTCCATACCTTTCAAGCATGGCCAAGTTATTTTTAAATTGATGTTGATAGGATTATTGAATAAATTTGGCCAAACTGTATAATCTTGGTCATATAGCCCCAGGGTAGAGAAAGTTCTTAGCCCAACAGTCTAAATCTGGGTTAATTGTCATAGGAAGTTAGGTTAGAATGTAGGCTAGTTGCTTTATTGCTTTATTTCAATAAAAACCAGCTGGATGTAAATGTTGCACCATGTTTCAGATGCTTAAAAGTGGTGTTGGTCAAGCCCCATGGTGGTGTATATAGGAAAAGCCTTGGAAAAACCCGTGAAATGCACTTATCTTAAGTTTCCTTGGCGCATGTATTTTCCGCACCCTCACTTATGCTTTGTTCATATATCAATAGTCTAGATGATTGCGCCCAGATCTACAATGGACATATCTTTCTAGACCCCCGCCCCCCCCCGACGGTTCTATCATTAACGAAAGTGGAGGGGTCCAGAATTGCTGATAATACCCGCGCGCATCTAGATGGCACATGTTCATGCGCACAGATCTACGATCAGTATTGGATTCTGGACTCCCCCATCTGTTCTTCCTTTAATGGAAGGGGGGGGGTCCAAAATGTGTGATAAACAATGCGCATAGATCTGCGGCCAAGAAGCAAGCACACAGATCAACGGTTGTAGGTGTTTTTCGGACCCCCCCTGAATGATCTTCTTTTAACTGAGGGGAGGGGTTCCGGAATGGAATCTTTCCTTTGGCAGGCCCCTGTCTATACATGGCATCGATCTACCGATCCTGAGTCCCATCGCCTCCTATGGACTGACATACCTTCGTCATCTCCTGATGTCATCATCCACCTTTCCCGAAAGAGTCACGTCCCATAATTTATGTCAGTCCTTCCCCCCCATTCTCTCGTGGCAAGCCCCCTCACCATGATCATTACCCCAATCGGTAACTGCCACGTCACCCATATGTATTCCTCATTCACCGTCACTCACCATCTCACACTCTAAGTGATCTGTTGGCCATTTATTACTGGATAACCTATCCGTTAACCAGCTGAACTGTCTCTCGCGCCCAATGGACACTCGTTTACTCAAAACTACCCTTATTCTCCCTACTTTCGCCATTTACCTGCTCATCGCACTAGAGAAATTCACATTGTTTTCCCCTCTGTTATAGTCAGTTGTCCCCATCCACACTCTCTCCCGCTAATGTTGTTTTTTTTGCAGGTACTATTGCAGTAATGGCGCCAAAGTCAAAACAAGCAGAAGGAGAGGAGAATCCGTTTCTCCTGCCTCATGTCGACCTCGACAGGATCCCACTGGTCGACAAAGATCGCTTAATCACAGATACAAAGTGCGATTTCAATTTGGCAGAACTCCAGTCGTGGCTAAAGGAATTTTTCCTAGACCAGAGTGACGAAATTGGACTCTAGGAGTCCAATTTACCCCTATATCTCTTTCCTCAGATTCACCCTTTTCCAGATTTTTCCCTCAAGTTCCAAGCCCACTACATTCCCGAGCAAAGAGCCGTTGTCTCCCCCACCAGAGAAATTTTGTTCCTCATCATGCCTGAATCCATTGACCAAATGATGCAAATCCCCCGAGATGACTCTGCATCACCCTTCAACCTGGAAATCCTTACATAATTATACCAGAAAATGACCTTCCCCCAAAGAGCTCAAATATTTGAGCTTTTCCTCCCACCATTCGCTCAATTTCCCTCCACAAATACCCCTTATCCTTCTTCCATGTTTTCGACTAAAGGAAACCAGATCATCTCGTCCCTATGTGCCTTATTAGGATACTATTCAGATCAGTGGGTAGATGAACCCATTTTGGGATTTTTATCCATCTTCTCTACCAATGAGAAGCCCACCACCCAGTTCGACTTCAGCACGTTTCTGGCGAATAATATTCACGAACATTTTGTTAATTTCGCCATGGAGGGCATGTTCCGGTACTCTTCCATACTAGCGTATTTGTTCGTTTTCTTCCAAGAGGGCAAATTTGTCTTTTCCATGCAGAAGATGGATGGACATGGTAGACCCTAGGTAGTGACCGCATGGACCTCCTTGCTCAAGAAAAACTCCACATAGTTCAATTTCAAGGAGTCCATTGATCAATTCTACCACCCAGTGGTAAGAATGCTTAGCAGCAGGCCCGAGCCTCGAATAAATGATGAAGTTCAGAGGATCCTGCATCTCTCAGATCACACAAAGACAGGTGATTGGTATTTATACCAAAATCACACTGAGATCAGAGTATACGGGTGCGAGTTGGCACCATATAAGTTGCCCAAATACCTTCTTGTCAGAATTTTTTCTTTGGAATATATAAGGCAGATGATAAACTCTGATGATATCCATTTTGTGTCACTAAAGAAAAAACAACAGCTCAGAATCAAATGGAAGATTGGCTCTTTCATCTGCAACAATCGTGGCACTAGAGAAGAAGAAGACGGCTACTGAAGGAAATGAAATTCTTCATGAGTTTCCCATGGCATTACGATGGATGTGGGATCATCTTTGAGATGAGGGTGAAAAACAAGAACATCCCATATGTCCATGAATCTAGGCCTGAAGTTGAGAAATTTGCAAACCAGACAGTATGGGAGCCTAACACTTTGGTCGAAGAAAAACAGTAGGATCCCTCGGCCATTGTATCTCAAACAACCACACCACAGGTTCTGAAAGAGAAAAGACCTAGGCAAGATTTGTCTCTGCCTGAAACTGAGGTATCGTCAGAAGAATTCCAGTTGCATACCAAGAGGTCTAAAACCATTTCAGCTCCTGGCCCGACCGGGGAAAAAGAAGCCCCATCTACTACAGTGACCAAGGTTTATAGACCACCCCTCAGTGCAAGCCTCCAGCATGTCATAACCTCATCATTTCTGAAGAAATCTACAGATTCTCCATCGATACCCCAGCTAGGCAAGGTAGGACCGAAGATGAGTATCTTTGAAAAATATGAGTTGATCAAGAAAAGGAACCAAACCCTGACCAGCAGTAATGGCGCCCAGTTCTGGAAGCAGACGTCGACTGCACAATATAGGCTGTTGTCGGCATTTGACACCGAGAAGGGCAAAATGCGTATGGATTTCCTCCAAGCACAAGTGCCAGATCCAAAGGTGATCACTGATTACAAAAGGGCCACCTTCAAATTCCAGATGAAGGATGTGCATCCAGCCGATCAGATGGATCTGCACAAGCAAACAGGAGAAATGGTTTTTTATATGTTGGCGCATGCTTCCACTACTACGTACAAATTGCAAGTGTCCCTGAACAACGTTCAAACACAACTAAAGTTAGAGAAGATATCGTCCTTTGCCAAGTACAATAGGATCAAGAATTTGGAGGAACTGGTCCTCAAGATCGGTTACGATCCTTCGAATGTGAAATTAGTCGAGGAAATGATTAAGAAGAAGAATGTTGACATAGCCTCCTTAAGGAAACAATTGAAACTCCCACCCACAGAGGATTCACAGGTGAAGGAAATAGCAGAGAAAGAAGGAGAAATGGATGAAATGCTCAAGATACTCATGGAGCAGAATGCACAACTAAAGGAAATGGAAGCTGAGATGGAGAAGCTAGTAAAAGAGAAAGAACAACTGAATCCAATGGAAGCCATTCCATTGAGTTTCATTCCAATTTTGGGAGTGAGCATGGCATCAGTGACAGAAGTCTCGTCTGCTACTCCATTAACATCCCTGGAAAAGATAGTTGACCTGGCTAAGTCTCTGGAAAAGATGAACTTGCAGGAAACAGAGAACAGCAGGCTCAAAAAGGATATTGAGAACCTTCAAGAACTCAAATATTCCTTTTAGATGATCCTCTCCAAGGAAAAGCAGGTGACTGATCAGCTCAAACAAGAGTTACAACAACTCCAGAAGAAAACAGTGGCAGGAAAGACTTTGCCCGAGGTTAAATAAAGTGTATGGACAGACATCACCAAGTCCATGAACGAGATATGGCCCATGATACAGATCATGTTTGAGCAGAATGAATTGGTGCAGAGAAGCAAATAGACCATTGAGAAGATCATATCAGAATTGGGAGAGATGCCAACACAGACGAACGAGATCATCAAGTTTCTAAATTCTAAGACCAGGGAGGAGCTGGAAGAACTGAAAATTGAAGACAGAATAGAGACCATCCTTGAGTTTAAAAGAGTTTTGACCAAGAGAGGATTAATGCTTCAGCTGGAAGAAAAGGTTCAGGCCATGGACCTAGGAGTACAAAGATTTTTTAGTAAGATTGAGGCTCTACAGAAGAAAGCTCTTCCTAGTCTGAAGGTAATCAATAAAAAATTGATGATACTCCCAAACTATAAGAAGAGATTGGCTGATGTGGCTAAGGATAGTTCAAATTTCACAGGAATTCAAGGCATCATCACTGGCAAGGCATTTCTAGATGGACTTCAGTGGGACATCAGTATTCAACATGAGATTCGATACATTTTTGTTACCAAACCTACCTTTGCCAAGTACACAGAAATGGACGAAGTGTATCGAAGGCTACTCAAAGTCAACGTGCCCAGTCATATTCGATGGGAGGAACTCTGTGATATGATCGAGTAGCAGATGAGTTGTCCCATCCCAGTCATTTGTTCAGTCAGATGAGGTCATGCAGAGGCTTCATCAACGGCCCACCCAGAAATCAGCATGCAGTTACACCACATCATCAAGCAATTCCTAGATTTATGAAATTTGTTAAGTTAGTTAGGCTAAAAATAGATTTAGCACATCCTGGTCATTAATGACAGGATCGTTTGTAATTTTGAGTTATAAATAATTCATCTTTCGAAGTATTGAGGGTTTTTGATCTTCACACCCTGCAAGCTATCAGATTGTAATATTTTTTAACAGATCTTCCATTAATACAAAGAGGCACTTTTACAGGATTCTTGCGTGTACTCACTGGTGATGTTGTTCTTTCTAAGTTAAATGTTATTCTCACTTTGTTATCATACTGTTTTCTAAATCTAATCTTTGGAAGTAACGAATGTTGCAGGATTTATCTCGTATACCATGTTTCTGACTCAAAAGATTTAAGTGTTTATTATTCTCACTTTACAATAAAGAAATTCTTAATTGCTTCTTTGTTGTAATTGTCTTTCTCATTTTTTATGTTATTCCTCATTTATGCTACTAAAGAATCCAGTGATTATATTATCTCACCTTGTGAAAGGTTCCTTTGTTTTTTCTGGTTTGGATTTCATCTTTACGACACAGACCCCATAGCCCAATGGATGTGTAAACTATCTCAACCAACTCGACAAACACTATGACAACAAAACTGACCTATTTATTTACCTAGCCTAATATTTAAAATTTGAAACATAGCTAAATCATATAGAGAGATCCCTCTCTGAAGTTGGAAGGGATAGATCCCAGCTTCGAAAGAGGTTGGATAAAGTTACCTCTCGTAGTTACCCTATGGACGTTGAGGAAAGAAGGTTTTCTTGCTAGACATTGTCGCATAAAGAGGAAACTGACCCTAGTTGGTTATTGTCATAAGAGATGGAAACATCAATACGAGATATGACTCTGAGATTAGTCCTGTAAGTGACTGAAATATCAAACTAAAGGACACTAATGATAAAATTAAACTATCAAGCGAATGCATAAGGTAAAAAGATGCAAGAGATTCACCTAATTATACATGAATGTGTATACATGATCATAAGGATGATTGGAAGATCTTTGGGATAATGATATAGAATCCTAGTATGTCCATGTGTGTGAATGACATGGAAAAAGATGCAAGCAATAAGATATCATGATGAATAATTACCTCTATTCAATTATGCTTGAGTGCATGGGTTTAATGCATTGTGGAGCTTCCTAATATGAAGTTTGATATTAATACCAGTTATGTATGAATGATATTAAATGTGCAAGTGATGCACATGTATGATGTGAGAGTATAGTTATAGGTACAATATGGTTTCCATGATAAGTTAAATATAAAGAAAGAATTACTCTTGTCCAAAATAAATGAATACGATGGATGCATGGTTGACTCCATTCTGAAGAGTCATGAAATTTTTGTTCCAAATAATAGATTGAGGGGGAATGTATTCCCTTTCCTCAGGAAAATACTAATATAATTAGATAAAAAGGATAAATGAGAAAAGATGCTTTGTTGTCATAATAAGAGGCAAATGATTATGCCTTTAAGAATCACATGAGAAGGATTGTGAACAATCTTGAGTTGACTGATCTTAAAAGTAGAGATGTAGGTGGGTCGTGAAACATACCTATGACCACTACAGGCAGGTTTAGGATTATGAATATGGTTAAGTACATCATGGATGTAAGTTAACAAAACCAAAATATGTATGGATACATAATTTGGGTACATGACAAAGATGCATGTTTATATTCATTAGGGAATATTTAGTAAACAGATAAAAGCTAACTCAAGGTTGAGTCCAGCACAGATAGTGATGGACGTGCAATAAGGAAGTTGCATGTTGAAGGAGTCCCCTGTGGAAGAAATGTGTGAAAACTCTGTAAGGACTCAGGGGGTCAGAGTCATGACCTCGGTAACTGATGAGAAACTAAGCAGTGAACTACAAGAATCCTGGACTGCATTTTGAAAGAATCATGTAATGAATAGGAGACTAATGAATGAATAAAGGAGTATGTTTGATTGAATAGGATTGGTTGAAGCCATGATAAGAAAAGGAAGTAAGGCCTTTAGAGATAACTCAGTTGGGATAGAAAGCCCCAGGCAGTGTAGAAAGAATTGGAAGAAGAGGAGAGACCCTGACTCTTTTCTTGTTATGTGTTATGTTCCCTCTGGAATGAGAAAGATGCTTTACTAATAGAAGTAGATGTTTTGACACCAGAGTGATGAGGGTTTTATTACTGCATAAACCATTGAGAATTGTCAGTATTGCACTCATGAAAACATTAAGGATATTGTGATGAAGTGCATACAGATATGCTAGGACATGTCTAAAAATGTTTTATTAATTTAAATGCTATGGTACTTGCATTTTTAATTTACATGACGACTAATGTGTTTATGATGTATGTCATGTGTAGAAAGAAATAGATTGGAACTGTTGAGAAAGACAGTTTCCAATAATGAACAACCTCAATTAAAGGATGACTATGAGAAGGTTCTTATTGAAATATTGTTGAAGGGACTTTAAAATTCCCCATGGAGCACCACTGATGGGACAATATTAGAGGGGGTGTTAATAGCCAAAACCGGTATAAAAATGTTCATTCCTATGTGGAACAATGTATGAAGGGATTGGGTAAGAATCCCTTGTGAAATGTTTTACGGTCTTAATGTTATGTATGGAACGTTGAAAGGAAGTTGTATGTCTTGCATACTCAAGTAGGATATGATTCAGGAAGGATAACCTGAATGATGGAGGTGTGAACCTCTGGTAGTAAAGACTGATTATAATCCTCAGAAAAATTCATGAACTAATATGTCATGAATACATGGAACAATCAAGGAACGATCGGAAACAAAAGTGCTCATAGATGGCACACCACATGGAATTCATTGAGAGAACGCATGTTGCATAAGATGGAATACAATGGATTTTTCAGTAAGAAAAGAGGACCTTACAATGTTTTTCTTACATTATGTAAGTGTTGACGTAAAACTAATCTAGGTGGCCATGAGTGTTGGCACCCTCATTATTAATGGAGGAAGAATGCTTAAAGGCATTCATGTGAAAATTTTGAGTTTCATGTGTATTGAATTGGGAATCGTGATCATCATGTAGCCGAAAGCATAGCCCTATTGTAACAATGAATGAGAATGAATAAACCATATGGTGAAAATATTGGCTAAGCTCCAACGCACCATGACAAAGTACTTGTCGTAAATTGTGGGAAACTTAAAATCAATGCAAACGTTCATTGGATATGAATGTGGTCACGAATGTTGGCACATTCATTAAGGTCAATTGATATCTGAATTACATTCTGAAAAATTTTGGTAGGATGAAATTATGCATAGGTAAGAGATGATGTATCCTTTTTCTTTGTATCATTGAATAGATGAAAATGACTTGGACTATTAGTATGCTTGATTTTGAAAAGGTAATGTGCATGAAAAATAACAATTTGTTTGGCTGAGGAATGTTGAAATTGCAGGAGGAAATGGGTCTTGGATATGGAAGTATTGTAAGCCCATAACGAAGACCAATTGCCTACTGAGCCAAATTGCAAGGAATGGTATTTCCTTTCTGAGAAAGTGAATTTGATTGTTAGTATGCACAATTTTGAAATTGTTTGTGATGACGTTATAAAGGTGAAATAAAATGTATGTGCATGGAAACTAACAATTTGTCTAGCTGGTTGAAGTTGAAAGTGTGGGAAGCAAAGGAGTCTTGAATATGGCAGCATTGTAAGCCATAAGAAAGACCGAATTCCTGCTGAGCCAAACCGATATGGGAAGGAAAGTCACATAATTATGAATCTGTTTCTTGTGCGAAAAAATATGGAAACAAAATGTGGAATTTGGATATCTGTGGGTCGTAGATTTACAAGAAAATTTTGAATTTAAAATTTATGATGATGTCTCATGAATTTTTATATGTCTGTGATACAAGTGGGAAAGAGTATAATCTGATCACATGAAATAAAGACTAACTCGGGAGAAGGAGAGAAACCTTTGTCCCTATCTATGATTGAGTCGAGAGAAGGGGATTAACCTTCGTCCCTAACTTTAGCTGAGAGGGAAGGTTGTCAAGCTGTAAAAGCATGAAAAATGGCTATTGTTAGGCCATGAGAACCCCATGGTAATCCATGATCGCCTAGAATATATTGTGTTGAGGTAACACAAGTTAGAGGGATGCCTTGGCAGATAAAGTATGAGGGATGCCTTGACTATAAGACTCGAAAGAGTCTCTGGAATCATTTATGTGAGAGAAAACCTTAGAAAGTCAAGATGGATCACCCAAGGGACGATATAGCAGAGAAGGGGATGCCTAAGCCTAGGTCTGGAGGGTGAGAGACCGCAAGGAAGAGGAGACCTTAATAGTTCTTGTAAAATATTGATTGGGATCATTCACACTATGGGTAGTTCTTCCTATGCAAGAAAATATTGGCAAGGCAACATGGATCACCCGAGGGACTGTATAGCAGAGAAGGGGATTCCTGAGTCTGGGCCTGGAGGGTGAGTGACTGCAAGGAAGATGAAACCATGATAGTTCTTGTAAAATATTGAATTGAGATCATGGACCCAATGGGCATGTCAAGTAAAAATAATGATCCTTGATAACAAAACAACCATGTCGATACAAATCCACAAAATGTGCAGATAATTATTGTGCTAAGATTATGAAATTTTCCTAGATTTTTTTTTTTATGCAATGTTTTTTCATAAGACTATGATTAACATGCTTGTTGTCCAAGAATTATTGAAAGTAGGTGGCCAAGATTAAAGGTCTGAAAAATGACCTTACCGAGGAAGAAGGATCAATATTTTTGAAACAACTGAATGAGAAAGGCATGACAGGTGTTTTGAGAGAGAACACCAAGGACAATGTTCCTTTAAGGGGGAGGGAATTGTAACACCCATGTTTCCCCCGGCTTGTAATTAATCATAAAATAGGATTTACCATGCTAAGGCATGTGGATAATGTAAATGTATTATTGTTTGAGTTTTGAATAACTGAATGTGGGGATGAAGCCTTGAAAGTATTGGCCATGATATCACTAGAGGAAAGAATGTGAAAACTATAAGGGAGGGTCATTATATCAAATAACCCCAAATTCCCATGATGAGGATAATAAACCTCCTTCGGATCCCAAGGAGAGAAATCAGTTAATGAAAAAAGGTCTAGTGGTTGAGTTATCAACCACTCCGTTGAGACTAAGAAATGTTGTATTTTCATCCACCTTTCCCTTCATCAGTCTTCACATGTCATCGCCCCATTAACCTTTCATGATACCATTTTCATAATTAAATATGGGTTTAAACTTATTATTTTCCAAATCATTTATTTTATTATTAAAAGAGAATTTGTGATTAAATATTAGAAAATTGACATGTTTTCATATATATCTCAAAAATGTGTGAGCTTTATCATGTGTAGGAATATGTGAAGGATTAATTCAAAAAGATTTCTCGAATACTTCCTCCACCATTTCAAGATTTGAGGAGATAATTCAAAGTCTATTCCAAGGATAAGATCATGGAGATTTCGTTGTCATATCTTATCCAAGATATATGAGAGATATGTGTGAGAATTTGAAGGGATAATATTTTGTAATAATGGGAAATTGGTTGAGAGAAAAGTGGATCTGTAATTATGAGATGCTTATCTTCTTTTCAAAGCTCTCATGTATAAAAGAGAGTTCCCTCTCTTCATGAAAGGGGGAGAATTATTATTATGTAGATTAGAGGAGAATTGTTATGATGTAGATTGGGAGAATTGTTATGATGTAGATTTGATTCATGAAAATACTCTTTTTGTAAACCTACTTGTTGGAGATCAATGCAAGCTCGAATTCAGTGATATTGTGTGTCTTATAAGTTAGTGTTTGTTGATATAAAATATTCCATGTTGGCATCGGCAAGGACCACTCATCCATCTTGGTAAGCTCATTGTAAATTGTTAGTGTAGATTTTCATTTCATGTGTTTGTTATTTTGATTTCATATTATTTTGTTTGATTTCACTATTCAAATTTTTGCAAAGTGTGGTAATGCAGGAACAATTGAATATCCATATTTCACCATACATGAGCTTTAATGGAGAATCCCACTTGTTAGTTTAGTTTCTCTAGGAGATGGAATACAAGTTCATCTTTTCTTTTCATGAGCCATCAATGAACATGTCCATCACCTAAGCAAGAGATTTTGCTTGTTTATGAGTTTTGCTTTCCATCTTTTGAATTGTGTGAAGATTGTTATTTTTAAAAGTGTGTTGGTTTCTAAATTGTTTTCTTATCTAAGCTATACTAAACATACATAGGAACCTATCTGTTATCGACACACATAGTGCATCAACTCTAATGATTACGAATTCTGGTTGATAATTTATGTTCGGTAATATATTATGCATATAATTTCACCAACACACTCCCATCAATGAAAGCATGGAAAAAAATACAGAATGTCATCCCAAAGTACCACTAGGTATGACAGGCCACGTTGATCGGAATTCCCTTCTGACATAAGGAACAGGATGGGTCGAGAACCATCCTGGAAGAAAGAGATAAAAATGGATAAGAAGAATGCACAAATCTCTCCAACGAATAATGAAGAGAAGGTCACGAGTGAGATGTTGGGTGAGAATATGATAAACCTCACCAATTCCATAAAAGAGAAGGAAATCTCAAAAAAATTTCAGAAAATAGAACTCGAGCAAAAGCTAAAATAGAGAAAGAGTCTTTGAGAACTGCAAGAGTTCCCTGGTGATATCATGGCTTGGCACAGGGGTGGCCAGAGTGCTAAGAATGAATTCCTCTGAGCCTATGGTCAAGTGGAAGGATGAACACCCACAATGCGTTAGTTGGCTACCACCTATAATAGATAAGTAAATCACATATCTTGTGTATTTAAGTGGTACTGTGAAATAAAGTTGGATATCCTATGAATGTTGCAGGGACATATATGTTTTATTAATGATTTATGTTGTACCCCTTTTTGGTGTATGCTTGATTGTATAATTAGGCAAGTAGGAAATTATATGGATGGGATATGTTTTATATTCGTAAATGCTTGCATCTTGTGGGGGCTTAAGCTAGAGCCACGAACTGTGAGTTCGTCGATTTTGGGCATAATTTCATGTACGCATGTTGACCCTCCTAGTCACTCTGAGTCTTGTGGAGGACGAAGTCTGTTAAATATCAGGAGAGATAGTGAATGTATTCATAGGATCTCTGCGAGGAAAACAGAGATCGAGAACCACTTAAGTTATAGAGTTGAGGAATGAACGTAAGGGGTGCGCAGAAGGATTCCTCCAAGTGTTACGTCCAAGAGAAAGAGTGAAAATCTATTAAGACTTCCAGAGCTAACAAAGCTCAGGAAGAGTAGTGAGATTGAAGTATCGAAAGGGAAAGCTCCTTTTTTTGGATGACGAATGAACGAGAAACTATTTGGAAAGAGACAAGGTCCATTGTGACCATTGGATATGGAAAGGAGTGTGGGATTTAACCCCTTGATCCCCCCAGACTTCACGAGTTTGGTGAACTGTGAGTTCGTCGTAAGGGAAGTAAAAATACTCGAAGTCCTAAAGATAATCTTGACCATGGATATCTGGATCCATCAGGATCCTTCTTGACTATCCGATCTATGAGATTCAGAGTCCACGCTTCGGGAGATTCGCATAATGGAGTGACCATATCCCCGAAAGAGAAGTTACAAAGCACTTAGGAGACACTCATAAAGTTACCAAACACTCTATAGCTCAGTAAGGAGTGCTTAAGTGAAAGTTTCCAGGAGGGTACAGACATCCCTTTGAGGAATAGAAGGGTCAGAGACCTTAGAGTTCCAAGTAGTTGAAGCTCAGAAGATATAGTGCTAAGAAAGCACAAGAGTAGGAATTATTCCAAGTCTTGA
This sequence comes from Picea engelmannii, assembly GCA_009831015.1. Lineage (NCBI taxonomy): Eukaryota > Viridiplantae > Streptophyta > Pinopsida > Pinales > Pinaceae > Picea > Picea engelmannii. Next base: position 418,284 of record ML781945.1, read on the forward strand.
AGTTCATAAGAGATAAGTGCTTTTCAGAAGTGAAAATGAGGTCCAACAGACAGAATCATAGGAGGAACAAAGGTGGAGGCCTTTGAATAATTAGAAAATCCTCTAAGCTATAGGAAGTCGAAAGCTTAGGAGGAGGAGCGACAACAATCGTCATATCTAGAGGACAGGTGGTGTGAATCTGGGTATTTTGAATGAAGACCCAAAGTAAACTTCAACCGTCAGATTGTTCGAGAAGTAGATATGAACAGTCAGATCTAGAGGATAGGTGGCGTGAAAGTGTGGATTCTGGGTGCAGACTTGAAGTAAACGTCGACTGTCGGATCATCTGAAGTAAACCTCAAGCATCAGATTGCCAAAGTGAATCTGATTCATCAGATAAACAACTTTGGGAAATCCATTCGAGAGTTTATTAGTTGAGATTTGAGATCCGCGAAGTCTGAAGTCCCAGAAATTCAAAGTGAATCCCAATCATTTGATCAGCCGAAGCAGATCTGAGCCATCAGATCACCCGAACTATATCTCAAGCGTTGGATCACCAGGGTGAATTTCAACCATCAGATACTATCTATTCAGGAGAAGGCAAGGATTGAGAGTTGAGAATTCTGAAGTTTGAACTTCCAAAAATCTGAATTAAATATCGACCGTCCGATATGTCAAAGTGAAGTTGACTCGTCAGATCGTCCGAAGTGAATATCAAGCGTCGGATCACCCGAAGTGGATCTAAGTCGTCCTATCCAAGGGAGATGTGGAAAAAATCTGAGAACTCCGGATAAATATTTGATGTAATTCATAGTCGTCAGATCCAAGGGAGACGTGCTGAAAATCTGAGAACTCTGGATAAATATCTGAAGTAATTCGTAGCCATTCGATCTAAGGGAGGCGTGGAGAAAATCTGTGGACTTTGGATAAACACCCAAAGTAATTCTTGATCATCAAATCAACAGGACATGCGTCAGTGGATTATAGCCTCTGGATAAAAATTCATTGGGAAAAAGGTTGAAGTTTGAGATTCGAGATCTCAGAAGTCCGAAACGCGAAGGAAATATCGACCATTGATTGAGAAGAGGGCCACAAGATCGTTGATCTAGTTGAAAGGTCAACCACCTGAATTAAAGGCATGGTTGTTGATTAGGAGGACAGGTGTCCATAGATCATCAACTCGGAATATGGAAGTATGAAAGAGAGCATGGTTTTTAGAGTTGAAACTCCCAAAACCTGAAATCACGAAGGAGATCTTGTTTGTTGATTTTGCAAGAGGTCAGATCTGATCCGTAGGTCTGAGAGGCGCAGATATGAACCACCATTTTTTGAAGTAGTGTCAATATTGGGAGATCGACAGTCCCTTAGCACCACGAGGATAGGATTTGCATGAACATTAAAAAGTTAGGGGCAGGCTGCAATTCAAACTGTGGATTTGAAAATAGGAAACGTGGAGACTCGAGGAGAATTGCAGGTTGAAAATAAGTTTGATTCAAACTTCCTTTGGCCACATCCACAATTACACGGTCCCATAAGGTCATCACCCAGGGTCACATCAAGAGGGGGCTTATCCAGAAAAGGAGCTAATGCCCAGTACTCTGAGATTTCGTAGGGGAGTGAAAGGGAAGGTCGCGGATGTCCTTAAACCTACACAAGAAGCCAAAAGGTTCTATGTATAATTATGGAATGACACCATCAAAGTATCAGAGAGTTGTTTGGCTTCAGAATTGGAGATCCTTGACCAAGAGGTCAGACTAGTTCCCCGACTTTCCAAATTAGAAACCATGAACGAAGATTTTGTCCTTTAAGAAAAGAGAAAAATTGTATGCCCAGTCATGGGAGTGTTACAGGATAAGTGCACATAGCCTCCTTCATTTCTTGAAAGGCATGATCAGTTGTAGGAGTCCAAGTGAAATAATTCTTTTTAAGTAGAGCAGTGAGAGGCACCAAAATATTTCCATAATTCTTAACAAGCTTAGGATAATATCCTGTTAAACCCAAAAAACCATGCAAGCTTTTGATAGTATTGGGGAGAGGCCAATCCTGCATGGCTTCAATATTCTTAGGATCCACTCAGACACCATCTGATGCAGGAGCATCGTAAGCAGTCAAGTGAGCATGGAAGCGAAGGACAGTTGGAAAGCGCAACACGCATTTTTTCACGTTTTGAAATGTTTCAAAAGTTTAAGGGAGCGGATATTAATGTAATAGTTAGGAATATAGTGCACTTGAATTTATATCTTGGAGGTTGTAAGCATATCTTGAGTGATTTCTCTCATCTGTAAAGCATTAAGGAATTTAAGCCCAGTTAATGAAAGTAGGTAGATTTGAATGTTAGATTAGACAGTTATAGAAAGAAGGAGGGAAAACAGATATAGACACCCTCACCTTTGTATCATTAGTTAGTGGTAACATGAGCATAGAGATGTAGCAGAGAGCTGTAGAGAAGAACCCATGTACAGAAGCTTTGAATTCAATATATGAAGCTTTCAAACAGACTCATGGTATTATGATGTTTTATGTTTACACATGGTGAATGGTATGCTCATGGTTGTTTCATTCTCTATGTTATGCATTTGCTTTAATATTGTGCGTATGTATGATTTCATGTTGAATGTTTGAATTCAGAGAGAGAGAGAGAGAATGAGTTTCAATTGTTTCTCTTCCTGAGTGAGAAATTCCTGCAAGGAGTGCAGTGAAACGTCTGCAAGGAGTGCATTGATGAAGGTTTAGAGTTATCTCTAAAATCTCAGGAGGGATACCATTGTTCTCATTCCAGCAGAAGTGCAAGTGAAGCACGGAAATTGTGCAAGTTGTGCACAGGCTGGTTGAAAGCTAAGAAATTATCAACCAAGGAGAAAATTGAAGGACTGTTGTTGCAAAAGGTGCACAGAGTCGGAGAATCAAATACTTAGAAGTATTTGAAGGATTCCCGCAAGGAGTGCGCGCAGGAGTCTTTCTGGAGACTCGAGTTTGCAAAGAAAGAACAGGAGGGTTAGTGCCTTTGAAGTATTCAAAGGGAAGTGAAGTGAAGTCGCTTTGCAAGAGGATAAATTCCAGTGAAGGAATATTGATTCATTTCACAGAGGTTCTTAAAGGAAGGAACGAACGGTCGAAATTCCTCGTGGATAAGTACCGAAGATCTGAGAGTTGTTAGATCTTGCAGAGGAGCAAGTGGAGTTACGACGAGATTTTTTCTAACTATAAGCTCAGGAGAAATAGGGTCATTAGATCCAAGGCAACGAGGGTCGTCAGATATCCCATGAAATCTCATTTTGGGGTTCGGATCTTTGAAGGGACAGAGGAATAGTGCAGGATTTGCGAAGTGGCGAAGAGCCGAGAGCTCATGTGAGTGCATGGCACATATGTCATGCAACGAACGCAAGGGTGACAGTTGACGTGTATTCGTGCATTGAGGGGTCAACCATAGTTACCGTATTGCATCTCGGATTTTGCAAAGGGGAAGAACAAAGGGTATACACTCCAATCCATGAGATTGTGAGTTGCGAAAAGGGAAAAAGCAAAGTCAAACCACCATTGACTATCATGTCTCAGGGTTTCGTAGAAGAGAAGCACGAGAGTTCAATTCCTGAACTCATGAACTTCTGAGAAGTGAGAGATACCTATGTAAAGACCAGATCGTGGTCGTATAGGAGATTAAGGCTCACACCTGGGGTCAATCTACATAGGGTGAGTTTTACAAAGGACCTGTGGATTTGCTAAACATTCCAGCAAAACAAAGGAGCCTCTTTGGCCCAAGGGAATTTAGAGAAACCCTGCGCGGACCTCGACCCGAGGGTTTGGGGGTCTACAACAAAGTGGTATCAGAGACAAGAAAGAGTTCTTTTCTTTCTGTAGTAGAGAAAAGAGAAACATTTCTCATCCATACCGCCGAGAAGAAGAGACAGACCAATGCCTGATCCAGCAATGGAAAGAGAAATGCGCGAACTATGTGCAAGGCTTGATGCCATGGAAACAACATAGAGGCATACAATCGACACTGGGGATATCAGTGAGGTTGACAGTGAAAATGAAGCTGGACACAAAGAAGAGGTCACAGTCGAGGATGCTACAGACGAATGCCTATTCAGGGTTGTTGCAAGGATAGGTGCCAGATCAAAAATGGAGATTCCCATGTATGAGGGGAACTTATATGTTGAAGAGCTTCTAGACTAGATTAGAACTCTGGATAAATACTTCGACTATGAGGATGTCAAGGAAGACAAGAAGGTCAAGCACGTTGTCACAAGACTTAAAGGGCATGCAGCCTTATTGTGGGATGAACTGCAGGCTAACAGACGCTGCAAAGGTAAGCAAAAAATCAAAAGTTGGGATAGAATGGTTGCGAAGATGAAAGCCAAATTCATACCCAAGGATTATCAAATTACTCTGTTTCGGAGGATGCATAATTTGAGACAGAAGATGATGTCAGTGAAGGAATACACTGAAGAATTCTACAAGATAAACATCAGGGCAGGTCATCGGGAAAGCGATGATGAAAAGGTTGCTAGGTATATGAATGGTCTGGGATATGACATTCAGGATGAGATGAGCATGATGATCATTCAGAATTTGGAGGATGTTTATCAGATGGCTCTAAAAGATGAAGAAAAGTTGAGACAAAATAAAGGTCAAAGAGGCCGAGGAAAAATTCAAGCCAGAGGCAAAACAATTGCCCAAGACAGAACTCAGAGACCTCAAGAAGAGGGGAAGAAACCTCAAACTCAGCATGAGAGAGGGGGAAGCTCACAGAGAGGGCAGTATGCTGATAGAAATACTTTTCCTCGAGCTAGAGGAAGAGGAAGAGGTAGAGGAGGTGAAGTGAAGTGTTTTGTTTGTGGGAAAAATGGACATAAATCCTAAATCCTATGAGTGTCCAAACAGAAAGAAATAAGGTGGTGAAACTCACATTGCCAAAGCACAGAGACGGAATGTTGAGGCAGAAGATGTTGAGGGCAGAAGATCCTTGATGATGAGGAAAGTTTTGTTTATGCCAGAGAAAGAGGCAAAGAACCCAGCCCAAAGGACCAGACTTTTTCAGACTGCTTTCAAGACCAAGGACAGAGTATGCAAAGTCATAGTGGACAGTGGTAGCATAGACAATCTTGTTTCTACAGAGATGGTAGAAAAGTTAGAGCTGGAGACTATTGTACATCCAAGCCCATACAGAGTTTCGTGGCTACAAAAAGGACATCAGGTAAATGTCACTAAACAATGTTTAGTTGAATTTAAAATAGGAGGATATAAGGATGAAATACTATGTGATTTCATTCCCATGGATGTTTGTCATCTATTGTTGGGTAGACCATGGCAATATGACAGGAATGTGGTTCATGATGGGAGAAAGAACACATACACCCTGGAGAAGAATGGGAGAACTCACATGTTACTGTCGATTAAGGATAAATAAGTGAAACCAAAGATAAGAAACATTGTACTTCTCATGATTGGGAAGGAACTTCTTAACGAAGTTAAGAATAAGGAAGGCACACAATTTATTGTGGTCAGGAAGCCTAGAATTGTTTTGACCAGTACAAGAGTAGATGATTTACCACAGGAAATCCAGGAGTTGCTGGAAGAGTTTGTTGATATAGTAGTGGATGAACTACCTTGTTCGTTACCAGCAATCAAGAGTATAAGCCATCACATTGATCTTATACCTAGAGCCAGTTTTCCAAACAAAGTAGCGTACAGATTGACTCCGCGGGATAATGAAGAAGTTAAGAAGCAAGTCCAGGATTTAATGGACAAAGGATTGGTTAGAGAGAGCTTGAGTCCATGCGTTGTTCCAACATTGCTCAGCCCAAAGAAATATGGAGGTTGGAGGATGTGTACAGACTCAAGAGCGATCAATAAGATTACCATCAGATATAGATTTCCATTGCCAAGGATGGATGACTTGATGGATTGATTTAGTGGGGCAAGGTTCTTTTCAAAGATTGATTTGAAAAACGGATATCATCAAATTCGTAGGAGAGAAGGTGATGAATGGAAGAAAGCATTCAAGATGAATGAAGGGCTATATGAATGGCTTGTTATGCCATTTGGCTTAACAAATGCACCTAGTACTTTCATGAGATTGATGAATGAAGTCCTGAAGGAGTTCATCGGAAAATTCATCATTGTATATCTTAATGATATATTATTTTTCATCAAATAAAGAAGCCGAACACTTGAAGCATTTAGCTATAGTGGTGAGAAGATTACAGCAAGAGAAGTTGCTAATAAATATGAAGAAATCATCATTTATGAGGATAGACCTCATTTACTTGGGTTTTGTTATCTCTGCAAATGAGTTGAAAATGGATCCAGAAAAGGTGGATGCAGTTAAGAATTGGCCATCACCGAAAAGTGTGTTTGAAGTTCGAAGCTTCCATGGTTTAGCTAGTTTCTACAGGAAATTCATCCAAAATTTCAGTGGGATTAGCACACCGATGATGGACACAGTGAAGAAAAGACACAAGTCTTTTCACTGGACAGAAGAAGTAGAAAAGAGTTTCAACATGCTAAAGAAGAAGATCACGGAGAAACCAATTTTGGTGTTGCCAGACTTTAGCAAGATGTTCCAGATCAAGTGTGACATGAGTGGATTTACAATTCGAGCGGTCTTGAGCCAAGATGATAGGCTAGTTGCATACTTCAGTGAGAAGCTGAATGAAGCGAAGATTAAATACTCAACATATGACAAGGAATTATATGTTTTCATACAAGCGTTGAAGAAATGGAGACATTATCTGGTTCCTAAAGAGTTTGTTTTGTACATTGATAATCATGCTTTGCAATTTGTGACTCAACAGGACAAGTTGAACCAAAAGCATGCTAAATGGGTTGAATACATGAAGAATTTTACTTTTGTAATCAAACATATTTCTGGAACTGCTAAAAAAGTTGTTGATGCTTTGAGCAGGAAATGTTTGCTTATGCAAGAATTCAGAGTCAAAACTTTGGGTTTTGATAACCTCAAGGAAATGTACAAAGATGACCCAGATTTTAAGGAAGCATATGAAGCGTCTGAGAATTCAGTTCTTAGGGACAGAAGCCAATGGATCGAATATATGATCCAGGATGGATTATTATTCAGGGGAAATCAGCTATGTATTCCAAAATGCTCCATGAGGGAGAATCTACTGAAGGAAAAACACAGTGGAGGATTTTCCGAACATTTTGGTCATGACAAAACGTTCTCAAAGTTGAATGGTGCATATTTTTGGCCAGGGATGAGGACAAATGTTAAGAAATTTGTGGGCAAATGCAGAATTTGTCAGCACACAAAGGGGAAAAGGCAGAACATGAGGTTATACCATCCATTACCCATATCCGAGAGGTCGTGGGATGCACTGAGCATGGATTTCATATTGGGACTACCAAGGACACAAAGAGGATTTGATTCAATCTTTGTGGTAGTCGACAGATTTTCAAATATGGCACATTTTATACCATGCTAGAAAACCAGCGACGCAACTCATATTGCGAACCTGTTTTTCAAAGAAGTCATCAGACTTCAAGGCTTGCCAAGGATTATAGTTTCAGATCGAGATACCAAGTTCGTTGGACATTTTTGGAGGAATTTATGGAAGAAGTTGGGGACAAGTTTATCTTTTAGCTCAGTGTATCATCCTCAGACGGATGGGAAGACAGAAGTTGTGAATAGAAGCTTGGGATATTTTTTGAGGAGCCTAGTGACTAAACACCACAGTCAGTGGGATCACATTATGCCACAGGCGGAATTTGCTTACAATGACTCATTCAATAGAAGCATAGGGCATAGTCCATTCCAAATTGTATATAGAATGCAACCAAGAGGAGTTTCTGAATTGAGAGATGTGGAACAAGATGAATTCAGGAGTGCTAGTGTGGAGGACATTGTAGAAGCAATGAAGGAGCTTCACAACCAAGTCGAGTGGTTGCAGAATTCGAGCCAAGAGTATAAGCGCAGAGCAGATCAACACAGGCGAGAACTTCAATTTAAAGTTGGTGATCTAATTCTTGCACATCTAAGGAATAAAAGGTTCCCAAGGGGAACATATAACAAACTTAAGATGAAAAAGATTGGACCATGTAGAGTCATGAAAAAATGTGGGGCAAATGCATATGAGATTGAGTTACCCGTTGGGATCAGAATTTCACCGATATTCAATGTTGCGGATTTGTAACCTTACAGAGCTAAAGAGGCAGGAGTAGAGGATGAACAGATGAAGTTTTAGTGGAACAAACAAATGCCTGTAGCTGAAAATCCACAGATGGAATGTATAATTGACAAGAGAGTCAGCAGTAAGACCAAAAGAAAAGAGTATTTTGAATACTTGGTCAAATGGAGGGGACATCCAGTTGAAGATGCTAACTGGGAAGATGAAGAAGAAATTCATAAGCATGGACAAACCATTCAAGAGCTCATGAACATGAGTTCATGAAAATTTTCAAGCAAGGGAGTATGATTTAGGAGCATCGTAAGCAGTCAAGCGAGTGTGGAAGCGAAGGACAGTTGGAAAGCGCAACACGCATTTTTTCACGTTTTGAAATGTTTCAAAAGTTTAAGGGAGCAGATATTAATGTAATAGTTAGGAAGATAGTGTACTTGAATTTATATCTTGGAGGTTGTAAACAGATCTTGAGTGATTGCTCTCATCTATAACGCATTAAGGCATTTAAGCCCAGTTAATGAAAGTAGGTAGATTTGAATGTTAGATTAGACAGTGATAGAAAGAAGGAGGGAAAACGGATATAGACACCCTCACCTTTGTATCATTAGTTAGTGGTAACATGAGCATAGAGTTGTAGCAGAGAGTTGTAGAGAAGAACCCATGTACAGAAGCTTTGAATTTAATATATGAAGCTTTCAAGTAGACTCATGGTATTATGATGTTTTTTTTTTACACATGATGAATGGTATGCTCATGGTTGTTTTATTTTCTCTATTATGCATTTGATTTAATACTGTGTGTATGTATGATTTCATGTTGAATGTTTGAAGTCAGAGACACAGAGAGAGAATGAGTTTCAATTGTTTCTCTTCTTGAGTGAGAAATTCCTACAAGGAGTGCAATGAAACGTCCGCAAGGAGTGCTTTGACGAAGGTTCAGAGTTATCTCTAAAATCTCAGGAGGGATAGCGTTGTTCTCATTCCAACAGAAGTGCAAGTGAAGCACAAAAGTCGTGCAAGGTGTGTGCAGGCTGGTTGAAAGCTAAGAACTTATCAACCAAGGAGAAAATTGAAGGACCGTTGTTGCAGAAGGTGCACAGAGTCGGACAATCAAATACTTAGAAGTATTTGAAGGATTGCCGCAAGGAGTGCGCGCAGGAGTCTTTTTGGAGACTCGAGTTTGCAAATAAATCTCAGGAGGGTTAGTTCCTTTGAAGTATTCAAAGGGAAGCGAAGTGAAGTCGCTTTGTAGGAGGATAAATTTCAGCGAAGGAATATTGATTCATTTTGCAAAGGTTCTTAAAGGAAGGAACGAACTGTCGGAATTCCCCGTGGAGAAGTACCGAAGATTCGAGAGCCATTATATCTTACAGAGGAGCAAGAGGAGTTATGGAGAGAGTTTTTCTGACTATAGTCTCAGGAGAAATAGGGTCGTTAGATCCAAGCCAATGAGGGCCATCGGATCTCCCATGAAATCTCATTTCGGGGTTTGGAGCTTTGAAGGGATAGAGGAATAGTGCAGGAGTTGCGAAGTGGCGAAGAGCCGAGAGATCGTGTGAGTGCATGGCACATCTGTCAGGCGGGGACCACAAGGGTGACAGGTGGCATGTATTCACGCATCGAGGGGTCAACCATAGTTACCCTATCGCATCTCGGATTTCACAAAGGGGAAGCACAAAGGGTCTACACTTCAATCCAAGAGATTGCAAGTTGCGAAAAGGGTGAAAGGAAAGTCAAACCACCATTGACTATCCCATCTCGAGGTTTCATAGAAGAGAGGCACGAGAGTTCAATGCCTGAACTCGTGAACTTCTGAGAAGCGAGAGATGCTTGTGTAAAGACCATATCGTCATCATATAGGAGAGTAAGGCTCGTGCCTGGGGTTAATCTACATAGGGCGAGTTTTACAAAGGACCTGTGGATTTTCTGGACATTCCAGTGAAACAAAATAGCCACTTCGGCCCAAGGGAATTTAGAGCGATCCTTCGCAGACCTCATGTTAGAAAAACAGGACCGCGGAGCAATAAAATAAAACAAATGCGGAAACAAAACAAGGAAGATACACAATACAAGAGAGACACAGATTTATGTGGTTCACCCAGTGTGGGCTACGCCCACCAGAGAAATTGCCAGGTCCTTTCTTTATTATTATCCAACAAAATGAAGGGATACAACCTACAACAAAACCTATTGTAACTTCCTCTTCTTTCTCTCACAGTCTCCTTTCTCAGAATACAATACTCGCCAACATACATAGCCGCAATACATTTCCCTCATAAAAGAGGGTTTCCTTCTAGGGAAACAAAACCCTAACATAATCTATATCGTTAGATCTGCGACCTTATAATGAACGGTCTAGATTTACAATGAAATTACAATATACTTTTACAAGGCAATTTTTGCTTCAGGCGCTTCGCCCCAAAATCCCCACTGGGGGCCCGCTTTCCCCCAGACCCCCCAGCCAGGGTGATATCCCCCCCGGACCCTACAGAGGGGGTACCCCCCCTCTGCACTCCCCCACGTAGAAGAGTGTACATACTTATGCGGTGTAAATACTTCATGGGGTATAAACATGGCTGAAAGTAAAAAACCTCTAAATCAGGAAGATAATCAGGCTCCACAACCAACAATCTCCCACTTGGAGACTGAACTCAACAACTCCACCGCTGCTGTATATACTGGACTCTAAACCTTCTTGGACCTGGAAAATTTCTCATATTCATCTTCATTCTTGAAGACCAATTGAAACTGAGCAAGAACTCAGTTTCTCCCTGGTTACTCCCTTTGCTAACATGTCTACAGAATTCTGGCTAGTGTGTATCTTTTCCAGCTTCAATTGTCCATCTTCCAAGGTGGATCGTATGAAGTGGTACCTCAACTATATATGCTTAGTCTTCGAATGGAAGGATGATTTCTTTGCAAGGTGAATGGCACTCTGACTGTCATAGTATAACCTGTTGTTCTCCTGCTTCTTTCCCAATTCCTCCATAAACCTTTGTAACCAAATCATCTCTTTACTAGCCTCTGTAGCAGCAACATACTCTTCCTCTATTGTTGAAAGTGAAACAACCTTTTTCAGTTTCGAAATCCAACTTACTAATGTTCCACCTATAGTAAAAACATACCCTATGGTGCTCCTCCTGCTGTCTTTATCACCTGCCATATCTGAATCAACATATCCCTATAGAAAAGTGTTTGAACCTCCAAAACATAATGCATGTATAGTCGTGCCTCTCAAATACCTAAGAATCCACTTTACTGCCTCCCAATGTTCTTTACTTGGATTGTTCATATACCTGCTCACAACTCCCATTGCATGTGAAATATCCGGTCTTGTACAAACCATTTCATACATCAAGCTGCCAACTGCTGATGAATATGGGACCCTGGTCATGTATTCTATCTCCTCCTGTGTCTTGGGACACATTTCCTTAGTTAATTTGAAATGGTTGGCCCAAGTTGTACTAATTGGTTTTTCATTTTTCATTCTAAACCTCTCCAACACCTTCTCTGTGTACTCACCCTGAAACAATGTCAGTTTCTGATTTTTCCTGTCTCTTGTTATTCTCATACCAAGGATTTTCTTTGCAGCACAAATCCTTCGTCACAAATGAACTGGCTAATTTATTCTTGAGCACATTTATATCCTACATATTAGACCCTGCAACAAGCATGTCATCTACATACAATAGCAATATAATATAGCTTCCATTTTCTAGCCTTTTAAAATAAGCACAATGATCAGAATGACATCTATTATAACCCTGTTCTGTCATAAACCTGTCAAACTTCAGATACCACTGCCTTGGAGCTTGATTTAGGCCATATAAGCTCTTCTTCAACCTTCATACCAAATTCTCCTTCCCTTTAACTTCATACCCTTATGGCTACTGGATATAAATCTCTTCCTCCAAATCCCCATGGAGAAAAGTTATTTTTACATCTAACTGTTCAATATGAAAATCTTCTACTACCACAAGACTTAAAATAGTCCTAATTGAAGTCATTTTAACAACAGGAAGAAAATATTTCATCAAAATCTATACCTTTCTTTTGTGCAAACCCCTTTACAACAAGTCTAGCTTTGTACCTCTTTTCTCCTCCATCTTCTTCCTTCAACTTGTAAACCCATTTATTCTGCAATGCTCTTTTTCCTGTAGGCA
>ML781945.1:438686-457246 GCA_009831015.1 Picea engelmannii
CACAAGGGAAGAACATCAAGAACCCATTTCCGAAGAGGGACAACAAGGCAGAAGGAGTCCTAGAACTCATTCATTCAGATGTATGTGGCCCAATGCCATCATCCTCCATTAGTGGGTATGTATACTATGTATCATTCATTGATAATTATTCTCGTAAAGACCTGGATATATTTCTTAAAGACTAAAGATGAAGTGTTCAGTAAGTTCAAGGAATTCAAAGCCTTGATAGAGAACCTTTCTGAAAAAAAGATTAAGATACTCAGGTCAGATAATGGAGGAGAATAAACCTCAAAAGAGTTTGTGAAATTCTACAAAGATGTTGGAATCAAGAGGGAGCTCACTACTCCCTATGATCCTCAACAAAATGGTGTAGTTGAACGAAAGTACAGAACCATATTGGAAGCTGTGAAGACTATGATCCATGATCAAGATATTCCTATGTGCTTATGGGAGGAAGCAACAATGGCAGATGTTTATGTGCAGAACCAATTGCCCGATAGTTCACTTGGGCTCAAGACACCAGAAGAGATGTTCACCGAAAAGAAGCCAGAGGTAATCCATCTCAAAATATTTGGTTGTCTAGTGTTTATTCATATACCTAAAGAAAAGAGAAACAAGCTGGACCCTTCAAGAAAGAAGGAAATATTTGTGGGATACTGTGAGGTCTCCAAGGCCTTCAGAATCTATATACCAAGTCAACATCACATTGAGATCAGTAGGGATGTGACCTTTGATGAAGATGCGGTGCTCAAGAAATCTAACTGTGTCAGATTGAAGAGGTATATGAAGAGGAACCCGTAATCCCCAATACTGCAATGAGGGAGGTTCCCAGAGCTGCAGAACCAGTGAGGGAAGTCGTAACTTCCCTTGATGAGGAACTTCTAGAAGACCATGATATAGTAGAAGTGCAAGAACCTCCTTAGATAACGATCCGTCATAAAAGAAATCCAACTTGGGCTAGAGAGCTTATTCAAGATGGAGATAAGTATGGTGTTCCCAAAGGAACTACAAGACAGGTGAAAAGACCAAAGCTATTCTCTAGTTATATGGCTTTGATGTGTGATCTCCTAAAAGAGGAGCCTACGTGTTTCGAAGAAGCCATTCAGAGGAAAGAATGGGTAAATGCCATGACATAGGAATACCAATCCATAATGAAGAATGAAGTATGGGAAATAGTTCCCAGACCAAAGAATAAAGATGTGGTATCCTCCAGATGTCTCTTCAAAATAAAACAAGTTGTTAATGGAAGTATTGAGAAGTATAAAGCAAGATTTGTCGCTCGTGGCTTTTCCCAGAAGGAAGGAATTGACTATGAAGAGACATCCACTCCTGTGGCCAGATACACTTCGATCAGGACCATCATAGCTCTTATAGCTAAGATGAAGTGGAAGCTGCACCAGATGGACGTGAAGACAACTTTCCTAAACGGTGTCATCAAAGAGGAAGTGTATATAGAGAAACCTCAAGGATTTGAGGTTGAAGACAGGAAGTCTCATGTCTGCAGATTGAAAAAAGCCTTATACGGATTGAAGCAAGCCCCTAGAGCTTGGTATGGTTGTATAGACAGTTTCTTGACGAGATTAGGCTTTACCAAGAGTAAAGCAGACTCAAATCTCTACTTCAAAATTATGAATAATGAGCCAATAATCTTACTGCTATATGTGGATGACTTATTCTTAATTGGAGAAGAAAAGCTCGTCGGTGAACGTAAAAAAAAAAGACTTGCCTCAGAATTTGAAATGAAATACCTTGGCCTACTGCATTATTTCTTAGGTCTTGAGGTATGGCAGAGTCCTGAGAGGATATTCCTTAACCAAGGGAGGTACACAGTCAAAATCTTAAAGAGATTCGACATGATGGAATGCAAACCCATGAATACACCCATGGAAGAGAAGCTGAAGCTGTTGGTCGATACTTCGTCAGATTTGATTGATGCCACACTGTACAGACAGATTATTGGATCGTTGATGTACCTGACGAACACCAGACCAAACATTTGTTTTGCCGTGAACACCTTGAGTCAGTTTCTGGTAGAACCCAGACGTGTTCACCTAGTGGTTGCAAAACATGTGATGAGGTACCTTAAAGGTACAATAGATTATGGTCTCAGCTATGATGGAGATCATGATTTCATAATGAGTGGATATACTGATGCAGATTGGACGGGAAGTGTTTCTGACAGGAAAAACACTTCAGGATGTTGTTTCAGTTTGGGATCAACCATGATCTCGTGGCAGAGTAGGAAGCAATATATCATTTCTCTCAGCACAACGGAAGCAGAATACATTTCCACATGTTCTGCTAGCTGTGAATCTATTGTTGTAGTGGGAAATCCCCCTACGGACTAGCAAATAGGGTTATATTATGCATGTAGATATGACCAAAAGAAAATTACTTTCTACCTTCGTCCCCAAACCTAATCCCCATTTATTTTCAACAAATACATGGTCAAACCAACATACCTTGTTCCAGATGTTCAATGTTGATCCTTCTTCACGCTTAATCACTTGTTGGCAACTATCCTCTCAAGATTGACCTGCGTACAAAACAAGAAACAAACTATACATGCATTTTACCTACAGACTAATGGGTTAGAGATTCAAACATATATTTATTGAACGATGAAGAACTCATATAGTGGGATGGGAAAAGCATTTATTTCTTATTAACATTAATGAATCAACTTACAATGTTGAGACCGGCCACTACTCCGCAAATCCTGGTCCTGGGCTCCTCTTCAAATGTCCTCCAACTTCTTTTCTTTGTATCTCTCTTTGCACAAGGATGGCTAAAGGGTTGGGACAATGGGAATGTGCAATTGGGCAGAGTTTCTTTACTCTTATTCTCCTCCTCCAAATGGGACCCCTAACCCTTCTTTTATAGGCTAGAAGAAGCTAGGTATTTGGACGAACCCTCGGCCATTCATGGTCGGGAGTTTTAGTTAACTCACCCAAAGCTGTGTGTTCCATCAACAACTTTCCTTTTTTCGTGCTTTTGTCAGTCCACGTTGGTTGTTTTAGGTCAGCTACCATGTACATGCATGCAGTAATGGAATAGGGCACGTGCGCCCTTATAAAAGAGGTTTTTTAAAGAGTTGTTCAACAGTGCTTTGGCAAAGAAAGGATCTGAGATGGCCTAATGCTAGGTAAGCAAGTATGGTGCAAATTAGGGTTATAATAGATGCCCCCTAATGTGTGAGCCCTGAAGAGCATCTGATGGTAGAAATACATTACCAATATTTACCGATGTGCCAAACAAGTGAGCCCAGGGACCAGGAACCCAGAGACGCCATCTGCAAAATAACAAATGTCTCACAGAGGCAGGCATACCCATGCTTGGGATAAAATAGAATCATGCCTACCAATCAAATACACTGTAGATCCATGTCAAATAAATATATAAAGTGTAACTGCGAGCCATACACAATGGAGCTACATCTTGAAATCAAAATGATATACATATAGAGTATCCATCTTCTAGAAGATGATACGGCCTGATGGCTGGAGATGAGATCTTCAGAGCTCGAGAAACAACTTCAAAATCTTCAAAAATCAAGGTAGGAGTGTAATATGAGTGTACGACTTCACTACCCAAAAGTCTTCGATAGCTCATCGGTCATGGACTAGATAATCTTGATGATCAGACTGAAGGCTTCATTGATTTCGAACAAGGACTTGATTGGACATTCAGGATGGTCAGGTATGAGGGAAAGAGACAAATTGTAGAGGGGTTGACTCAGGCTTGGTAGAAAATTCCCTTGGACAACAACACGATATATGATGAGACTTAGGCAACATGGCATTAATCATAAGTTTACGAAGCAGGAGGCAATGCAAACTCTCCATATGTTTGGAAGAATAACCAAATGGAAGAGGACACAACTCTATGTAGTGAGAAAAACTTCCTAAGGTCATACTACATCCCATAGTTTGACGAAAAAATGGACAGATGTGCTTTATCCAAGGGCGACTCATTATGCTGCCAATAAAGAAAATACTTTTCCCTTCCTTTTTTTGTGGTATATTTGATTTTTTTTGTCTTTTTCAATGATTTTGGAAAAAGAATAAAGGAATGTTACGTTACAATGGCGGAACGAGTGTTACAAACATACAAGTTCAAGGCGCAAGGACAAGACTGATGTTCATACTAATGATACTCGGGAAAAATCCTTCGGTGGCCAAGGGTGCTAAAACACAGAAGCAAAGTGCTACAAGGCTGGCATATAAGGTATGCAAATACAGTTAACAAAACACACAATGGTAACGTCCTTCAATGTAAGTTTAATGAGCCTAGAGACGGTAAGCTCGGTGGTTTTTCATATTTAGAGAGTCTGAAAAAACATAATAGGAGACTCCATTGGGGTACCTTTTTCGAAGATAGTCTAGTCAGTTCAAAAAAGGGGTAAAATAGCACCGACAAGACGTCTATTCAAAACCATTTTAACGAGTGTGATAAGGACAAGATCGCTCGACCATTTTTTCATTTTTAAGGATTCTGAAAAAAGATTAACTATGGACTTCGTCAGTAATGTTCTTCTCATCCAATTTAACGAGTGTGAAAGAATAATATCACTCGATGATCTTTTCAGTTTTAGGGAGTTTGAAAAGAGCTTAACTATGGACTCCAAGGGGGTTCCTTTTTCGTAAGTTTAGTCCCTTAGGCCCGAAAAAGGGTTAAAATGATACCTTAGAGTACTCTTCTAGAGAACTTAAGTTCCATAGAGTATACCTTTGTTCATACAGTTGACCGTCTGGATCGAAAAAGGGGTAAACTACCGCCGGATAGATGTGCCCTCAAATTTCAGTTTAACGAGCGTGAAAGACCACAAGATCGCTCGACAATCTTTTCATGTTTAGAGGGTTTGAAAAAGGCTTAAAACAAGACCTGTAGAGGTTACTTTTCTCAGTTAATCCGGACGAGATTGAAAAGCATAAATGTAGTCTCGCCGAATGTTGCTTTCAGATCTCAAAGCGAGCTTGAAAAACAACAAAGTTAGCTCATGATCGACTCTTTGTGGGTCAATGCCTAGCATCTCCTCGGGGGAGCAGTATGCTCCAACGAAAACATTGTCTATGACGCCAGGGGTTCTAGAGATATTGATAGGTATCGTTTCAGCAATGGTTTCCATATTACCCTCAACATAGATCTCATGTGTAGCTAAGGGATTAATAGGACAAGACCTATCTCTAGTCATAGTCAAAGTGAATTCCCCTACATCGATTTTTCTTAACTCTGGGAGGAAGTATGATCTGTGATGAAGATCATCCCAGGGTTTGTCTGGACTAGTCATTTCTTCAGTTATTGCTTCATCAGAGGGCAAGACTAAGTCTAATGAATCAGTGTGAGAGAGAGAACAGTGAGCCCAAATAGGCTCTAGAAGTGGATCGAACTCTTGTGCAAGATTTGGATCAGTGTGGGCTGAAGTTCGCTGGACTAAATAGTACGTTACTTCAGCGGTGGACAAGGGCATGGACATGCCTGAGTGCCCTGTCCCATCCATCATGGTCGATGGGGAAGGAAGTATCCATGGATCGTCGAAGTAAGTCGTGCAGAATGACGAAATTTAAAAAATATCAACCTTATGGTGATTGGATATAAACTTGATATCGCCTTGAGGAAGAGGGTAATCGAAGGTACCCATCAAAGATGGGCACAAACCAACCCCTATGTTGACGACACCTGGTTGAGGATTATCAATCATCGAGACCGTATATGCCCCCAATGAAGGGTTATATTTGGAGAAAGACAATTCATCGATGGTCACTATCCGGCCCTTGTGTGGAAACAACAAGACCTGGAAAACTGTAGCAACCATAGCTTGCATGGAATAAGTCCAACTCCTTCCTAAAAAGATTTTATAGTCGAGGGGCGCATCGACTACCTCTACCTCGACACACACAGTCTTCCCTCCTAAGTACACGGGGAAAGAGGGAATGATGCCATGTCATCGGAACGAACGACCGTCAAAAGCAGTGAGGAGAGTAGGTGATGGAGACAAAACGGGTTGGCCAATGGCCTTCCAACATGCCAACGACATAACGCATGTCGAGGCTCCCTCATCGACCATCGTGTGGAAGATATTATGAGTAAAAATTTTTGTGGGATAAGCCACTACTATCTGAAACGCTACGTGGTAAGGTAAACGAGGTTTTAGGTTGGTTGTATCCAGCATGATTGTACCCAAATTACAAGTCTTGGTAGATCCTAAAGTGGTTAACAAGGCTTTCCTCTAGGAAGGGAAACTTTGGAGGACCTCCAAAGAGGACATTGCACAAGGGGTTTGTGATAAATCTTCCACCACAGAATAGTTCTGGGCGGCCCTTGTGTTTGGGTTGTGAGAAGATTTTTTGAACGTGCCTTTTGGGATGCGTGTCATTGTTTCACCCAATGTATTTTCAATCCATAGAGGAAGAGATGGGAGTTTGGCTTCTTTGCCCTTCTCAGAAGTGCTTGGTTTATTATAGTCATGCACTCTAGTCGATATAAAAGCATCACCCTTCACCATATATACATTCGTGAATGTGGAGTTGGTTGACAACGGAGAGGGTCCTTGGCTGCCCCCATCCGTGCTTGCAGAAGCTTGAGTTAGATTTTGCCCATGTTGAAAAGGATTGGTTAACACAGCAGGCTGTTGTTGCACCACAAACTTTTGGGCGTCTGCAAGCCGAGGAAATAGATGGGTTGGGTGGTCTTCCGCGCACAAGTTGCATGGATACCTCACCTTTTGTTTCTCAGTGTTGTCCCCGCCAGCATTATCGGTAGGTTTTTTATCCCCCTTACCCTTCTTTCATTGTTTTTTCTTTCCTTCAGGCTACTGGGTGGCCTTTGGATTAGTCGATTGCACTACATGTACATCTGATGTTTTGGTAGGGGGAGAAGCCAAAGCAGTAGTTTGGTTGGTCGTTGTGTTTTGTATAGACAATTGTTGCAACTAAGTTGTTAGTTTCTCAGTGGGCTTTGTTTGTCTTGAATCGACAATACCATCGACATGTGGTCCAACTCTCTTTCAAGTTTAAAAGAGTATTGAGCGTGGTGCATCTGGCAATATCTCGTATCATAAACCGGATTGAGAATAGATTAGCTCAAGTTGTTGAGCTCTCATGATGTCATCTTCCTCAGAAAATACTCCTGACGTCGCGACGTCTTTGGACAACTGTGGGACCAAAGACTTAAGGAACCACTTGAGCAGGAATGCTGGTGGGACTGGTACCTTAATTAAACTCTTTTTTTGTCTCCATTCTTGGATGTGATCAGAGATATGGTCTGCTTTTGTTTGTGAGAAATTGGCCAGCAATTTGGTGCCAACGTCATATCTCACAGGTAACTGGAAATGGTTTAGGAAGGCCATCTCCAGTTCACCAAAGGAGGAGTATCTTGAGCGATCGAGCTCAATGTACCATTTCACGGCACTCCGAATGAGAGTACATTGAAACAATCACAATTGTACATAGTCATATTTCAACAAGTTAAATGAGCACCAAAGATGGAAGGTAGTCACATGATCTCCTGGATCTTCGTTAGGCTTGGCTTCGAACTTTGGGATGTCCGAAGGAAACTTCGTTGGCATAGGAGGTCAATGTGGATCATGATAGATAGGGTCATTCAACAACCTTGTCAAGTCCGACAAATGAAAATTTTCCAGGAAGGGTAGTTTGGGTTGTTGGTGATAACTTGGGAAAAAGGGGCCTGGAGTTTGACTGGCACCAGGTTGCCATGAAAAGTTCGACTGCTGGCCCGGATTCTGGTAGAAACCATGGCCATGGCCAGCATATGGATTTTGCATATGTTGAGACATCATCGGCTGATTTCCAAAATAGAACATAGATGGTTGGGCATGAATTACATTTGAAGGGATTTGGGAAGGGTTGCCCCATGTCAGTCCCGTGGGGATAGGCATAGTACTTTGTCTGGGGCTCCATTGATTGTGGAAATAATTACCCCAGATCAGCATTCTGGATGAGGGAATGGATCCTTGCCAATAATTCCAAGGCCCTGATGTGGAAGAAGTTCCTGGGTGTGCCCCCTATGCAGGAATAATACCCTGCATAGGAATAGATTATCTGAAATTGGGATTTTCCCCAGTCAGGAAAGCATCGGACGAGAAGGCGTTGTTACCAAACACACCGAACAAAGAAAATGTTGTCGAACCTACCGACATATTATGCGAAGGTGGTCCTTGACTCCTTGCTCCAAATAAACTATGGTGTGTAGGTTTCCCGGCGGATTGTTGATGCGAGCCACCGAGTGAAGGGGACGAAGGAGGTATATGACCTCCCCTATAAGGGAAAGTGTTAAAAGGAGCAGGAGTTCCCCCCATGTGACCTTGCAGAGGAGTGTTAGAGCTCCCTGCCCCCAGACTTGAAGTCTGTAAAGTGGAGTAGGAAAGTACAGGACTTGTACCTGAACTAGGAATCACGTATGAGAACTGAGGGCCTGTCTCACTTGGTGTGAAAGGGGTTGTGGCCACCGCCAAAGATGGGATCATACCACTGTGCGATGTAGAGGCAGTCGAGACCATGGTGGCTTAGACCAGTGATGGTGGGTTAGGAGGTGGAAACTCTCCTGTGGTGACAACCGTAGTGGGAATTGAAGAATTCCCAGAAGAAGTAACAACATTTGTTTCCATTGCTTCATGTGACACTGTCTGGCACTCGTAAGGATGAATCGGTACAATGGTGGGTGCCGAAAGATCAGTGGTGGAAGTTTCAACAAGACCAAAAGCTTGCACTCCAAGGTCTAATATGGTTGATTCCTCTGGATGTTGGTCGGGCACAATTCTTTGTGACCTGGTCACTTCAAAAGACCCTTGTTGGTCTATCTTTCGCCTTAGTGGTGGCATGGGTGGCTCCAGTGTAACCAGTGGCAGGCCAAGAAGCCTTTGTGACCGCCGGAGCTCATGATCCTCCACTGTGTGAGAAGATCAAAGACACTCTAGGGTAGTCTAACCATTCAAAAGTAACACACACTAAAATATTTCCTATAAGATAAGACAGGAAAACACTAAATTAATTGGAAGAACAGTTACAACAACCAACACTAGAGCAACTTATTGGTGCGAGTGAAACTCAAAAACGGAAGCACCCTCTGGATATACTCTACAAATCATGGCCCGATGTCTATCCTAGGTACTGCGGTATACCCCTGCAGTCACCTATGTATGTCCCTAAAAATGATAGGCAACTAGGTTGCCAGCGCGTGAACAGTCACCAAGCAGGTACAGTCGAAAGTCAGGTAGACCACAATGAGCAGGGTATCGAGCTCGAAACCTGTCAAGGGTATCGAAAGAAAGTGGTCTGGAAGACAACTAAGGACCTCGAATATATTCGAGATCCACGAAGTCTCGTGGAAAATGCAATCGACGGAATCCCAAAACAAGCCCTCTATATGTGTTCTCCACTACAATTGGTCCAGCTTTGGAGGGGTTATCTCCGCTACATTTCCGCACATGACCTTGTGTTTATCCCTTGTGTTAGAGGGGGGTCCCAGATAACTTTCACGATACTAGACTTGGACACTCCCTAACTCAGACTCCAATGTTTTATTTTAATGGCCTTGAAGAGTTTCCTCTCCAACCTAATCCAAGGCCCTAATTCTGAACTAGTTGGTTAACCCTACAAACATAAAAGTCTAATAAATTTTAGATTTAGCGTTAATTTTATGTCTTGTCTTATGTCAAGTGGTATGAAAGTGAAACTAATGATGTTTGAAATATGAAAGTAAAAAATGAACAGAAAGCTGGAAACAAAAATTTCACTTAACGCAAATTTTCAACAACTTTTCAAATTTTTATATTTTTATTTTTTCTAAGATCTTTTGAATCATAAAACTTAAAGAAGGATTTCACTCAACTACGAGCTACTTATGATCTAATTAAACTATCAAGAACTTAAGAAAACAAAGATTTTTCCCTGGCTACTAATGCAAAATCACACTTTTCAACCAAACAAGAAAATGAAAGAGATTTTTTTTTTTTTTTTTATTTCAATGTTGATAAAGAAAAAAGGAAAAATACCAACAAGTAAAAAACCAAGAAAAACAATTCTGGCCTAATCGCAAATCGCAAAGAAACACTTCAAGAAATCACACACTAGCAACTTAAAAAATGATTCTCACACTTGTCTAAAAACCCTAAAGAAAAAATTTTTAATGACAACTTTTAAATGAAAAAAAAGAAAGCTAAGGCTAAGATCAACCCTAAGCTACTGACTGCTAAGACAGAGATTCAAAAACCTGAGAGGTATAACTCTTGTCAAGGGAAAGGATGATTGTCTTACCCTCAACAAAAACTAACCTGCACAAGCACACTACTGACAATCCAACAGTAAGCATGTGCACACGAGCTGTGTAGAGTTAGAGGGCGTGTACACGCGTGTTGGCCTTATACAGGCCGTGTGTATCTCTAAAGCTCTGAAACAACTAAAAATAGACGATCCAAACCATGAAGAGACCACTGATATTGAGAACCAAGATCTCTTGAAGGCTTAGGCACTCTCTTTAACAGAAAAAAGAAAACAATGTAAGGAAAAAAAATCGTAAAACAAACCAATCTGAGACAAGACTGCAAACAACCAAGACTTAGAAAGAATTCCAAAAAACCCTGGAGAATCATTGATTCTGATAGGGAAGAGGATGACTGCCTCAAAAAATTTCTGGAATCTACACGCTACTTCTACTTCTTCATCTAGCGTTTACACGTGGGCTGTAAGAGAGTAGGGTGCGGGCACATGCGTGCAAAACCTTATGCAGACCATGTGTACCTCTGTGGGTCTCGAAAAAACATAGTCAAGCAAATAAAAAAGATATTTGGTATGGAAAACCAGACTCTCTTCTAGCTCAGACTTTGCAGAAACTTCAAAAAATAGGCAAGAAAACAAGTCTTTTAAAACTACCCAAAAATACTCCCAGGAACCCTAGAGATTTCCTCTGTATGGTTGCCAATTCTGTTGTGGTTGGAAATCCCCCTATGGACTAGAAAATAGGGTTATATTATGCATGCAAATATGACCAAAAGAAACATACTTTCTACCTTCTTCCCTACACCTAATCCCCATTTCTTTTCAGCAAATACATGGTTATACCAACATACCTTGTTCCTGATGTTCGATGTCGATCCTTCTTCATGATTGATCGCTTGTTGGGAGCTATCCTCTCAAGATTGACCTGCGTACAAAACAAGCAACAAACTACACATGCATTTTACCTACAGACTGATGGGTTAGAGATTCAAACATATATTTACTGAACTATGAAGAACTCATATAGTGGGATGGGAAAAGCATTTCTTTATTATTAACTTTAATGAATCAACTTACAATGTCAAGACCACCCACTGCTCTACGAATCCTGATCCTTGGCTCCTCTTCAAATGTCCTCCAACTTCTTTGATTTGTATCTCTCTTTGCACAAGGATGGCTAAAGAGTTGGGACAATGGGAATGTGCAATTGGGAAGAGTTTCTTTACTCTTATTCTCCTCCTCCAAATGGGACCCCTAACCCTTCTTTTATAGGCTAGAAGAAGCTAGGTATTTGGATGAACCCTCGGCCATGCATGGCCTGGAGTTTTAGTTAACTCACCCAAAACTGTGTGTTTCGTCGGCAACTTTCCTTTTTTTGTGCTTTTGTCGGTCCATGCGGGTTGTTTTAGGTCAGCTAGCATGTACACGCATGCAGTAATGGAGTAGGGCATGTGGGCCCTTATAAAAGAGGTTTTTTAAAGAGTTGTTCAATAGTGCTTTGGAAAAGAAAGGATCCAAGATGGCTTGATGCCAGGTAAGCATGTATGGTGCAAATTAGGGTTATAACAACTATATGGCTTCAAAAGTTGTTGATCGGCCTATTTGACTTAGAGATGAGAGCAACCTTGATTCTATGTGACAACCAGAGCTGCATAAAGATAACAGAGAATCATGTATTCCACGATATGTCGAAGCACATAGAGATCCACTATCATTACATCTGTGACATGGTACAGAGAGGAGCCTTGAAGATCCAGTACATTAGCATGGATGAACAGGTTGTTGACGTGTTAACCAAGCCTCTATCTCATGTAAATTTTGAGTACTTCTGAGATAAACTTGGCATAGTCCGAAAGGACCTTCCTCGAAAGGGGGAGTAGATGTGATGTTCCTTGCTTCTGACCTAGCTGTCAGATGTAAAGAAAGATGTGATGTTCCTTGTTTCTGACCTAGTTGTCTGACGTAAAGGAAGATGTGATGTGTTCCTTGCTTCTGACCCAGTTTTCATATGTAAAGAGAGATGAGATGTTACTTTGTTCTAACCTAGCTGTTAGACATAAAGCAAGATGAGATGTTCCTTGCTTCTGACCTAGCTGTCAGACGTAAAGAAAGATGAGATGTTCCTTGTTTCTGACCTAGTTGTTAGACGTAAAGAAAGATGATGTGTGACTAGTACTATGCTTCCAGCTGTATAGTACAACGTAAAGAAAGTCTAGTTCCCTGCTTCTGACCTGATGGTTGTGATGTAAAGAAGGATGTGTACCTTGCTTCCAACCTGTTGGTTGTGACGTAAAGAAATATGATATGATGAGACTAGCACTGAGATTCCAACTGAATAGCTGTGACGTAAAGCCAGTCTAGTATCCTACTTCCAACCTGATCGTTGTGATGTAAAGCAGGACGAGTATCTTGCTTTCATCTTGAGTGCTGTGACGTAAAGCAAGATGATGAGATGAGGCTAGTACTGTGCTTCCAGCTTGATAGATGTGACGTAAAGCCATTCTAGTATCTTTCTTCTAGCCTGAGTGTTGTGACGTAAAGCAAGACATTGAGATGAGACAAGTACTGAGCTTCCATCTTGACAACTATGACGTAAAGCCAGTCTTGTATTATGATGAGCCAGCCTTGTGCTGTGATGATGATGATGTATTAGTTTTTTATACTAATACATATTGATGCAGATGATGATGGAATTCGTTGAGAATGATGATGCTACCAATGAAGAAAACTTCTGATGATTTATAGATAAGCCAGCCAGTGTTCCAAGATGATATTGATGATGTTATCCTCCCACTTGATGTTGTTGATGATGTTTTTTTCTCTCTCTCTCTCTCATGATGCTACTGAAGAATACCCTTCTTGTTAAGGGGGAGTGTTGAAATAATCTAACTACAAAGAATATTCTTATTATTATTGATATATTATTCATAGGATCAATCCCCATTGTGGATTGATCATGTCGGCTATTGTAATAGGACCAAATCCCCTTTTGCGGATTGGTCAAAAGACAATTGTAATAGACAGAATAAGAAGTTGGCCCCAACAGTTATTAAAGAGACCCGGAAATATAATAAAGGTGGGTTTACCCACCCAGTTTAAGAAGTCGACCCTGCCAGTGAAGAGACACTTCACACGTGCCAGACTTGTATAAATAAAGGAGGCTAGTGCCTCACTTAGAAACAACTCACTTGCTCAGTTTGAAGGACAAGTTCTGATCTGTTACCGACAAAGGAGAGAGAGAGTGGTGCATATCTAGGAGAGGACTTTCTATATTAGCATAAGAGATCTCTTGGCATTGTATTGGTTATCTATATTAAGGAAGTTTTGTTGGGTTTTCTTCCCCTAGAGGGTTTCCCAGGATAAATTCCATGTCTCTTGTGATTGTGTATTTCTCAATGATCTTGGATTATGCTATTGTTATCTAATGAAATGCAAACATCTATAATAATGGCTTAAACATTAACACTAGGCCTATTTTCAACATTGATAGGTTACCTTGTGCTCAATAGATGACATCTCATCATTAGTCTCTAACTAAGTGGTTTCCCATGTGTTCAATAGCAATACCTTTATTCATATATTGATATTTGTGTTATACCTAGGTTTCCATTTCCATCGTTGGTGGAATTCCTTGCCTTTTTCAATGAATTTCATTATTGGCCATTTCTGAGAGGGTCTCTTCCATGTGTTATTCTATCTTGTGGATGCAAGAGATGTACTCGTTGATTTTTACATCCATATTTTTCATTCTATATATTCAAAATATTTCTCTTTATGTTTTCTCATGTTGTATGATGAGGGATGCTTTAATTCCCTCCTTCCATTGGATCTCTTCCCATCAAATACACCTCATTTTCTCTGGGAATGGGATCTAGAGACTTTATAGTACCTTAGGGATTGTAGTCATTAGTGGAAGGATCCCTTTATATTAATAATGGGAATACACCAATGTCTCTTGATCGATAGATTCTACAAGTATTTGATGAAAACACATCTATTCACACTTACTAGAATGTACTAGGTACCTTCGTTCCCATTATCATTATTGGTGAGTTATATCACATTTGTTAATATTATATATCAATGACCGACAATCCAACAATTTCTCCCATGTTCGACATCAACACATTTCTTCATATGGTGTAGATTTGTACCTTCGATGAGTTAGGATTGAATACCTTGGACCATAGTAGCATTTCCACTTCATGTTGTTTCCTAAGTTGCACAAGACACTACCACTCACCCATATGACATTGGTAGTTTTGGAGGATTGGTTTTTTCATCTCATTGTTTAAGTTATCCTCTTGATATACTTTGAGACATAGATCCATTGTGTATTCTTTGTGGATATGATATATTTTGACATGGATCCACCATGTATCTTTTTCATGGCCAATATAACTTCTTTATATATACTTCATGGATCTTCAGTATACTTGATTTAGAGGCCATGATTTTCCACACCTAAGAATGGTTATTCCCACCTAGAGAAGAGAGTAGTTTAATGTCTTGGTGCTTGTTGTAGGTTCTTTCATAATCCATAGTTTGGTGAACTCCACTTAGCACTACTCAATTTCTCCCTTTGCAACATTATAATGTATTTTGGCAATCAACTCCCCTTCTAACCTCACACATTAGGGGGGAATCTATTATAGCATGTGTGTCCACCTTAGTAGATGATATGCCTTTGATTGGCCATTATCCCCTTCATATCCCCTTTGTGTTGCTTGGGCTCACCCTGAAATTTTCTAAACAACCTTCCTGGAAATCCACTTGCACCTTCTGCACGGTAAAGGCATGATTACTCACCCTTTCCCTTCAATAAAGTTGCAAGTGAAATATGAAGTACCAAATATATATATACATATGAAAACTATGTGCTCTTGAGTGAGGTTTATGGGAAATCTAATTCTATAACTCCCTAAAACATGTGGGAAAACAATATCAACAATCTTGAAATGGTATAAAAGAGACTCAAAGGAAGGAGAAAGGGACAATCATTGTTATTATGCCAGAGTCAACATCTATCCCAAAGCATCTAAGGCCATTATATTCTTGAGGTTTTTATGACCTCAATTTCCCTGGAAACCCTTGTTTCTCGAAGTTCATTTCTCCTTCATATCATTTAGGCCTAAAATTGCTTGATCTTTCTCATATTCATAAGGAGAATAAAATTATAGGTGTTGTAGTCCTAAGTGGCCCAGGATTAGAGGAATGTATATTGAAATTATAGACAATGTTTTTTTTTTTTAAGTAAAAAGGGAAGAACCTGTTTATATTATCATTGCCAAGTTACAGAGTCTGTTTCCGGAAATTATAGACAATGTTAATAGAATAATCATGTACATTATTTTGTATTTTTGTTATTGATAATAAAATGAAGATCTCTCTTCTTTCCCTCCCCTAAATTGTAAGTTGTTTGTATTGAATTCAATCTCCTTTTCAATTTTTAGTTAAGGAAGTAATTTATCTTATGAAGTTATCTAACGTAGTTATTTTATGTTCATTTTATTTTCTGCTAATAATTTGAGGAAGATTTGTTATTTTTGTGTGTGTAGGTCTACAATATGAAACAAGAAAGAGGACAGTTGGAGCAAGGACAACCGATAAGGATAGTCTCCAATGAGTGATGTGAACAAGGTAAGACCTCTTGTAACTAACTCGTAGTTATTGGAAGATCATCATATGCCAATTTTGGGAAATATTAGCATTGTTCTTTGAAACTTTCTCTATTATGGTTAGGCCTAGCCATAGGAAACTTTATTTTTGCGGCACTCTTAAGCTATGATATTCTAGTCAAAGGATTAGAAAAATGAAAATGAAAGAGAGCATGCAATTGGTTTATAGTAATAATAATAATAATAATCTAATATTAAGGTCATGACATTTCATTAAGGTTATAACCAAGGTTATAACCAACATTGACATTTCATGCCAGTTAAGAATTATAAGCTTAGAGTTTAATAATCATGGAAGAAAAAGATCCAATGGTTTCTAAGGATTAGAGGGACCAAGCAACAAAATTGTAACCATGAATTTAAATTTAGAGTGATTTTAGGACTATGGGCATTTTTGTGCATTGAAAAAATTTGGTAAACAAATCACAAGGGAAACAATTTAAGAAATAATTAGTGGTGACTTGAAGAAGAAGACACCTAAATAGTGTCCTTGTTGATTTCAACACTTCTACAAATAATTTACCTTTGCACCTGCACATAGGCAATGATTCAATGAGACCAAAATCCTTAGACTTTCATATAGAAATTTTACTAAAAAAAGAATAATGTGTGGAAGGTAAAGAAATACCAAAGTATGCTCAAAGATCTTAAATTACAATTTATTTGGAATTGGATATTATATATACTTGTACTCGAAGGTAAAATTTTAATCCTCTAAACTTACTTTTGGAAGATGAGTACAATGATGGTTGGGGTAACATTTCAAATGCAAGGATGGGATTTTTTTCTTCAATAGAGACCCTTGGTTAAATGAACCCTATCCCCCAACCCAATTCTTTGTGAACTTCAACATTACTCTATACGATGAGTTTGACATCAACTATGGAATTTCTCAAAGACAATATGTTGAACAAGAAATAGAAGATTGTTTAAAGCATCATTTACATTTCACGTTTTCAATAAAGGGTTAAGCAATTACCATCAAAAGGAACTATATTTTAGCCATGTAATGAAACCCATATAGTTAGGTTTCTTAAATCTATAATATTTTGCAGTAAGGAGTTGTTATCCGGGTGTGCATTGGCCTTTGGTTCTCTATAATGCATGCTAGCTAGCAAGTGCGATGCAATTTTTTGTATTGTTTATACATGATTACCTTGGAAACATATTTAGCTATGCATCTAATAGGTAGTATAACTCTTTTCATGTTGTACTCATGTGCTAGAATTCTTGTGTTTCATGCCCCATCCTACAACTCATGTTCCACTTGAAATTTGAAATTTGTAGTTAAGGTTTACTTCAAGTTTTTTTCTTAACTTTTTGCTTAGATGTTATTTGTATATATATTGATTCAGTTTGGATTCATTGATTTTGGTTGATTGTATATGAGATATTCATTCTTCATCTCATAGTGGCAACATCATGCATAGACAAAGCTTTGAGAATTTTGTGCACTTCTATTAAGTTATGCTTTAACAGGGAAGATACTTTTGAATATAGATTTGGAATGTGTTGAGATGATGTGTAAGTGGTTGGACCACGATCTCTCGTAAATGAAAAATCACTAATTATTTTTATGTTTTATTTGACAAGAAAGTGTAATGTGTCGAGAGATCCATCCACACACTAAAATAGATGATTGTGTGAAGGGTGAAGGGTTGAAATAAATGGGCTGAAAATCAAAAGGGAACTCCTTTAATAACTAGGTGGAAAAAATCATTAAATAAATCTAATAGTTGGTATTCTTCCCCAACAAGATTGTAAAGCTTGTTGCTTCCCCCATCTAGTAGTTGTGAAAGCATATATTAAAATAAACGTATGGATCAGGAAATGAAGTATATTTAATGAAGGGGGCATGTAAATATATCCCTCGGAGTTATGCATGTTCACTAGCAATGGAACAAATTATGCGATGTTGTGGTGACTTCATTGGGGCTGTGGATTCCCACTTTTAGTGGATTTTTGGCGAAAACAATTTTATTGCAAATATATTAGGCCTTCTGATGGAGACTTCATCATAGATTGTTGATGTATGATTTAAGGAAATAAACCTGATCATTTTATCCACTTAGCAGAACATATGAGTTTTACTGGCTGAGGCATGACCATTACAGACCTCACTAGGGAAGATTTTATGGGACCCACTACACATTAATTCTAGGAAGTTTGTGGGAAATGAAAAGATGACAACATCCACATTTCATGCTCATAATTTGGAAGATACCTATCAAAGAATCATGGCTTCACCAAGTCTATCGCCATTTTTTGAGGCTTCAATAATCCCCCTAAGTCGATTAACATGGGGAACTATTTTGCAATTTATTAATCAAGCCTTTTTAACTATGTTTTGTTCTATTTAGCCTTATTATTTAATGATTAATTAATCATTTCTTCATGTTGACTAGATTTACTCTTATTAGATGCATTATTGATCATTCTGCTTCATAATACATTTCATCTTAGTTTATGACAGTTTCGTCCTCAAGTTGGTTTGCCTTTGCCTCACAAATTTGTTGTTCCCGCATTCATCACATTCCATGTATCATAGATTCCACTCATGCATCACTTGGACTTAATTTGCTCTAACCTTCTTAAATATATTTTGTAACTTTGTGTAGGGTACATAATCTATTTTGCATCATAGGTT
>ML781945.1:457528-491620 GCA_009831015.1 Picea engelmannii
AATAGCGAATTTCGAATTAAAAAACATGCAATTTCGAAATCAGGTCAGATCCATGGATCGGATCCCTTCCTAAGAAATATCTGGTTATCATCATAACGGCCCAATTTAACTGTTTCGTCGTTTGATTTTAGTTTTGTTTTTTAGCCCCCCAAAAAAACTCAATCATTAAATCGGGCCCTTAACAAAGAATGTATCACTTATTCTGAAAGGTCATAATTGCAAAATTGGGCGTGATTTTTCAATTGGGCCGTTTGACTTTTCATTATTTAGAAGATTTCAAAAAGCGACGCGCGAGGAAATGAGGCCCAATCTCCTCATCGGGCTTTTGTAGAGTTGTGCACTTCCTATGAATCGCGGGAAAATTTGAACTATTGCTATTCTGGTGCATATTCTGGCAATGTGCATGACTGTGACGGAGGAAAGAGAAAATCATGAATCAATATTTTATTTTCATTAATATTTTATTGTATTGAAGAAATTATATACTTTATTTTTTTTTCTTTTTCCATGTTATTAGTATTTTTATTTAACTTAGAAAATGTCTTATTGTATTGAAGAAATTATACACTTTATTTTTTTTTCTTTTTCCATGTTATTAGTATTTTTATTTAACTTAGAAAATGTCTTATTGTATTGAAGAAATTATACACTTTATTTTTTTTTCTTTTTCCATGTTATTAGTATTTTTATTTAACTTAGAAAATGTCTTTTGTTACAATAATATTTTCTTTTACTTTCAATTGTTTTATGCATATATGTAAATAATATTAAAATATTTTACTTAACATGGTATTGTGGTTGCAAAAACACCCTTTTACTTTTACTTTTGTTTTTAGAAGTGAAAGGAAAGGCCCCTTACTAAAATTTGAATTCTAGTGCTTAATTTTCTTATACTATGAATTTAATGATTATTCTTTATTTACCTTGATTGAGTTGAGGGTTTGGATCTTTATTGTCGATTGTCCTTGATGGAGGATTGTTGATCTTTTTGATATTATACTCTAAAATGTTTTCATAATGCTTTTTTGGCTTCTCAGGCTTCATTGACATTTGTATAATGAAATTGATAAGTTGTTTTTGGGATCTTTTGCAGATTTAGAAGTATTAGATGATCTTATTTAATTAGAAGTATTAGATGATCTTATTTAACTGTAAAATTTGATGTTCTATTGTATAACTTAATGAGTTTTTTTTTTTAAACTTTGTAAATGGATTTTACTTAAATGAAGAACATATATGCATTATGCATCCTCTTGCTTGCATGTTGAATTTAATGTTTTAATATTTATGCTCATTCATATTCTTTAGTTTCAAACTCTTAGCTAGAATCACAAGATCAATGATCCTTTCTATGAGTTTGAGGTTAGATACATACAACTTGGATGACATTTATGTATGGAAGTAAGTTGTTTATGAAAGGATTAGATCATGGATGATTATCTTTGAGAAATTTCTTCTTTCTTTTCTGTATTTTGTAAGAAAACCTAACACTCATTCATAAGTTTGTTGAAGGAGAAGGTAAAGAATGCAGCGTTTATGATATATTGACAAGTATTTTCTTCCTTTCATAATTGATCTCATCTTTTCTATGGTTGCAGGAGCAGGTTCGTAGAGTCACTGCCTTTACATGACCTCTTCAGCTTTGAAATGCATGTGGGAAATCCCTTGGTCTTCTTCCTCTTGACTAGACTTCTCTCTTTGCAAATCTTGTCTTTAATTTGAAGCCAACATTCAACATTTGGAATTAAGTCTCGACTTGCCCAAACCTTAGTCAAAATTACTATTATCATTGTTGAAATTATTTTTTTTTCACTTCAATTCCTATGCCTAAATCTTGTTGTATTGCATTATGTGGGAGGAATCTTGATCCATGGTTAGAGCCTTGATCCTTATCGAGCTCTCCCTCATCGGGAAGTAGAGTCACCCTTTCTCGCAGTTTCCTTGAGATTCAGAGCCTGCAAGGCTATCAGAGCCACTTGCTCAAACTCTCCTCATCGAGAAGTCATACTAACTACCTTTCTCATCATAGTTTCCTAAACTCGAAATTCAACAAGTTGATCGGATCACCTTTCCCGTAGTCCTATCCTATAAGCTCATTAGATTTATCTTTATCAATAATCTACTTTTAGAGTGCTTAGTGTGCATTGTTTCAAGACTTTTCTGAAGCCTATCAGGCTCCCCTTATCAAGTTTGTCCCATCAGGTTGACTAAGTGAAGTCCCTTGTGATATTTTTGATATCCGAAAGAAGTTGGATTCTTTAGAATGATCTCTATCAGGTTATCCTTAAGGATTTCCCTCTTTTCAAAATCTAAAGTCTGAAGGTCTATTGAGCTTCTCAGATGTGGAACCGTGTCATATTGTCATCCACTGCTTTCTTTCCACTTGTCACCTCTAGGGCCATGGATTGTGGTCTGACATAAGTGCATGTTCCCTGATCATATTGGAGTCCCTCTCCTTGCAACCTTATCAGCTCATCCCTTTGTGATTCTCGCCTTGATCGAATCGACATATCCCATTGTCCAACTAGCGTCAAGCTCCTTTTTCTCGTCACCCTTTATGACGTTAATATGTCATGCGATGTGCCATTTATTTTCCCACTACCTTTTTGTCATTCGTCTTATCCAATTTTGTGCAGTCACAATCTCTATATGATGTACCCATCTGACTTAGCACACAATTATGCTCATGTGAAACTTGGCCTCATTTTTCCTATTTTTGTTTTGTATATATATTTTTATTTTATTGTTAATTTTTGTTTATTTTTCCTATTTTCATTCAAGTCCGAGTTTATACTATTCTATTATATCGTATTTTATTTATTTTGTTTATATAATAATAATAATAATCCATTTTTAAGGTCATGACCAAGCCATACACCTAATTGGTGTATGAGACCCCCTTGTTTATGGGACAAGGGACCCCCTCCACCTAGCGATTTGACTGGTAAAGTCTACAGAAGTATACATACCCTACCCCCCTACCCCCCTCTGGATTTGAACTTGTGACCTCTTAAGAAAAAACACATGTTCTTAACCATTAGACCCACTTAAGCAAAAGTTTTTAACCTAGTCCCTTGTGATATTTTTAATTTTATTATTAGTATAATTCCCCTAATTTCATTGGCTTTCAATATTCATGATTCTCACATTGGAATTTACCATGGGGAATATTCCCATATCTTTCTAAGAATCCCCTCCACCCCCATATGAATTTATTAATTTAACATTATTTTGGGACTTAGCCCTTCAAAAAAAATTCCTTTGGGTTTTTCACATTTCACCTACCCGATGAGAGGATTCATGTCGTAGAATTTATATCAAAACTTTTGCTTTGAGGTTTACCCTTATGACACCATCTCCCTACTTTTTCCCATAAGAAATTAGCTCTATTTTATATAGTGTATAAAATCATTTACAACTCAGCTGCCAGATAATCAAACCGCATGGAATGAATAACCAATCAGTGCAGGAGAGACAGTGGGGGAAGGTTGACCCGGAATGTAGATCCGTTTACCGTCCCAGTCGGCTTGCTATACCGTGAGATCGGTAATCGACTTGATGAAAGTGAAATCGGTATGGAAAAATGCCATCCACCATCCACCCGTCGATGGTGAGAGAGGACCCGAGAGGGAGCAGGTAAGACCACTCCCACGATCACATAGAGATGATTGTAAAAGCAGCAAAACAGCAAAGCAGCGATCTACAGGGCAGCAGATCCCCACAGGCCATGCCTATCCATCGTGTCCAGGACAGCAACAGGAGCTTGTGGATAAAAGCACGCTACGCTCGCCAGAACAGAGAGTCTGCTAAGATTCAAAGAGGTTTAGATAGGTGGTCGGACTCTCCTGGCCTCTATCACAGTGAAAAATGGAGAGTCTGCCCACCACCTGACTGAGGGCTCTCTTGGAGAGAGCATCAGCTGCCGAATTGAAAGATCTGGGGAGGTGGCAGAAATTGATGTCCGAGAAAGAGCTAGCCAACAGTTGAGTTTTAAGTTTCCAGCCTTCCACGTGACTTGAATGGAGAGCACACTTGCGATTAATCCAGTCAATGATGACTTTGGAATCGCCAAAAACCTGTAAGTGATCAAGTGACCAATTGGAAGCAAGAAGCAGAGTCGCCCATAGGCCAAGCAGCTCGGCCTTTGAATTTGTACCCCTGCCACAGCAAAGATACCAACTGGTTGTCCTCTCCAGGTGAGTCTTGAAAATGCCTCCCGCACCACAACATAATCATGTAGAAGAGGCCGCTCCGTCGAAAAACGCCACAGAGTGGCCAATCGGCAAAGAGAAGTCTATTGTATTGTAAAGGATAGGCTTGTTAAGAGACTGCTGCCAGTGGAAGGTGGAAAGAATTATGTAGCAGACAGCCCGATGGGAAGGGGGAGTATCCTCAAAGAGCGTTTTATTACGCTCTAACCATATATGCCAGCAGACATATACTGCCAGAGTAGGAGGCGCAGCCTTGTCCAAGGTACAGGAGGCAAAGCACTCATTAAAAGTTGCACCAGTCCAATGATCAGTCAGTGAGAAATGTTGTAAAATGTGCAGCCAGACTTTATGAGCAAAAGTGCAATGAAAAAACAGGTGGGAGATAGTTTCCGAGGCTGCTCTGCACAGCACACAAAAACCAGGACCTTGTCTGCCTTTCCTTTGTAACATCTCCCAGGTGAGGAGTTTATCGCAAGCCCCAAGCCAAAAGAAAAGTTTGTATTTTAAAGGGAGCTTCCAGGACCAAATCTTAGAAAGCCATAATGGTTGGGCAGCGATCTCCCTGTCAGGTAAGAGGGCTGCATACACATTCTTAGCAGTAACAAAGCCCGACCCGTCGCCCCCTACCCAGGTGAGCGTATCTCGGGCATCTGTGAGTGAGAGTCCAGTGCATTTGAGAGCAGCCGTGAAGGAGTCCAATTCCAGTGCAGAGGATCCACTGAGAGCCAAATCGCTGCTATGAAGCCAGCGATCTGGAAGGGGAAAGACCTCAGACTCAATCTTTAAATGTGCAAGAGAATGTATGTTCAATGACCGCAAACTAGACCTAAGTTGCAAGGAAAGAATCGAGAGGTCGTCTAGGCCAATAATTTTGTCTCTGCCCAATTTAATTTCAGCACCCGAGCCCGGACACCAGCGAAGCCAGTGTAGGATTACCTGTGAAGATGATATCAATCCCTTCCAAAAGGGTGAAGACCGGCTCTGTAGCAATTGAGTATGTCGAAGCCAAAGGGAGAGAGGTTTAGAACCAAGGTATTTGGCCTTGATAACCCTGTGCCAGAGGTTGTCAGTGGAAATCGCTCTCCAGAAGGAGCAAGCCAAAAGCGCCTTGTTAAAAATGAAGAGATGCTTTAATCCCCATCCACCTTCCCGCTTTGGCCTGGCAAGGGTCTGCCACTTGCAAAGGTGGAAATGCCGAGCACCTGCATAGTCACTCCAAAGAAATTTAAAAGAAAGTTTACGGAGAAAATGCAGAATTTTAGCAGGAATCCTTTCCAATAACATCCAGTAAACAGCCAAGCTTTGCAGTACCGAATTAACCAGGATGAGACGTCCCCCGAGGGACAGCCATTTGTAAAACCAGAGGCCTATCTTCCGCTCGAAAGTGGACACCAGCCAAGTCCAATCGGGTGTCGTGGAAGCTCCCAATTTGAGATTGTAACCCAGGTATCTGAAACCCAAGGAAAGGTCCAAAAAATTGTCGGGAAAGGTTCCTTGAAGAGAAGATAAATCCGTCTCTGAAAGACCACAATAATGGACAGTTGTCTTGGAGGGATTAATGGACAGTCCAGAAGCCGTGCAGAAGTGTTGTAAGGTGTCCAATAGTGTTGTCCATTCCGATAAATCAGCTTTGGAGAACAATAGGATATCGTCCACAAACATGAGGTGGACAATCTTGAGGATATTAGTGATCTTGATACCAGAGAAGCGGTTCTCGGCAACATTTTTTGAGAGGAGAAGACTCAGCCCTTCCAAAACAAGGATGAAAAAATAAGGGGACAGGGGGCATCCCTGACGGAGCCCCCTTTCGCATTTGAAAAAACGGGACGCTTCCCCATTGATCAGGACCGAGAGATTAGCACTTGTAACGCAGGTCATAATCCAGTTGGTAAAATGAAACCCAAAACCAACCGAGAGGAGGATAAGTCTAAGCAGGTTCCAGTCTATACTGTCAAAGGCCTTTTTGAGGTTGATTTTCATGACCAATGCTTTTTGTTTTTTCTGAGAAATGCTATGTAAGCACTCGTGTGCCACCCCAATGGCATCATGGATCCTTCGTCCCTTAAGGAAGCCGTGTTGTTCAGGTGAAAGATTCCTTTCCAGGACAGGCTTTAATCGAGTGGAGATGACTTTAGAAATGAGTTTGTACACCAGATTACAGAGGGAAATAGGCCTAAAGTCATTGAAGGAAGAGGGTTGGTCTGTTTTAGGGATTAAAACCAGAAATGTGGAATTTAGACTGCTGGATAATTTACCTTTCTTGCGCACATCCTCAACCATCGATAGCAGATCCGTCCAACAAGGTCAAAAAAGTGAAGGAAAAATTCGGACGTCCATCCGTCGGGGCCCAGACTTTTTTCTTTTTTAAGGAGAGAAAGAATTTGTTTAATCTCAGACATGGTAACAGGCTTGTATAGATCCGCCGCTTCAATATCAGTGACAAAGCTGGTGAAGAGACTGGCCGTTGAAATTTGTGCCGGCAGGTTGGACTCTCCGTTGGATTTGTAGTGACATTCAAAGTGTGAGGCCGCTGCAAGTTTGAGCGCCTCCTGTCCGCAAATGGTCCCCTCTGTGTCATGTTCCATCGACCAGATGAGCTTATTATTCCTGTTGGTGTTCGCCACTTTATGAAAAAACTTGGTGTTAGAATCACCCCAATTAAGCCAGGTAGCTCGACTTCTAAGCCGCCAGCGCTTTTCTTCTTCCAGAAGAATGGAATTCCTATTTAGTTCCAAAGCTTTGAGGGATGTCTCTACTTCCGGTGACAGGGCCGCTGTAGTGGATTTGTTGATGAGATACATGATCTCAAGTTCCAACTTGTCTAAAGCAATCGCCTCCTCCACCTTTTTCTGTTTGTGCCATAATTTAGTATGAGCTTTGAGGACCGATAATTTCCAGGTGAGCCTAGATTGAGGATTTGGATCCCGTAGGAAACGCGGATCATTCCAAACGTTGAGAACCAGAGCAGAGTAGGCTGAGGAATCCGCCCAATGTTGATTATATTTGAAGGGGAAGGGTTTGAGACGGACCGTGAGGTTCAATGAGAGCAGGATGGGCGTATGATCAGAGAAGAAAGGTAGAGAGGGACCTGTTGAAGGATAGGCGGAGGAAGTGTAGAAGGATTCAGAAACAAGGAACCGGTCCAGCCTTCTGCCCACGGCCTCCGAGCCACAACGCCCATTGCGCCAGGGCCCATTGCGCCAGGTAGGGACGAGGTTGATGGGAAGAACATCTATAAGATTGAACTTCTTGAAGAGGTCTTGATAGAGGAAGTGGTCGAACGTTGGAGATGAAGACGCGCCCCAATGTTCGTCCGAGGAGAGCGTGATGTTGAGGTCGCCTCCCAGGATGAGGTTGGGGAGGGAGAGCATGCCGCTACTCGCGAGCTGAGTCCAGAAAGGCGGTTTATCCTGGCACAGGCCGTATATGTTTAAGAGCGCCAGGTCCTGGCTTGTAGCAAAGCAGTTTCCAAGACACAAAATACCACCACTTGTAAGGAAGGCTTTAAATTCGAACAGGGTTGGATCCCATGCTACCAGCATGCCTCCAGAGTTGCCAATGGAGCTTAATGCGGCTGTGACCCACAGCGGTCGGAAGCGGTGAAGGAAGTCTCTGGCAGAGTGGTCGGCTGTAAGAGTTTCTTGTAGGAAGATGACATCTAGTTTAGTTTGCTCCAGTAAGCGACGGAAGGAGGCAGCCTTGAGGGTGCCCCGGATCCCTCGTATATTCAATGAGAGCAAAATCATTACTTAGAGCGAGCAATGGCCTTCAGTGCTCTAAGGGCCTTTCCATCTTGTGAGCTGACTCCCGATACAGTATGTTGAGCAGTCAAACCATCCTCCTTTTTTCTAGCGCTCCTCGTCTGGAGAGGGGAGAGCTCTATTCCGATGCCTCGGCACCAAGCGAAAGATTTTGTAGGGGACTGAATGGTGGACGTACCTGCTT
The DNA here is from genome assembly GCA_009831015.1 of Picea engelmannii. Classification (NCBI taxonomy): domain Eukaryota; kingdom Viridiplantae; phylum Streptophyta; class Pinopsida; order Pinales; family Pinaceae; genus Picea; species Picea engelmannii. The sequence continues at coordinate 465,685 of ML781945.1, forward strand.
CAGAGGAAGAAGTGACTAACTCTTTGCCATGGAATAAGGGGATTTGTAAGGAGGGGTCCGGGTTAAAACGGCCTGTGAGGGAGGGACTCAGCGTTTCCAAGAGAGTAATATCGTCCTCAACAGGCTGGTTATATCCAGGGGGAAGGGAAGGGTCAGCAGAAACAGCAGGGGAGTGAGGGAGGGCTTCCTGTGGGGAAGGCAAAGAAGGGAGGGTAGGGGATTCAGGTGGAAAGGGGGAAGGTACCGGGATGGAGGGAGATGAACTGTCGTGGGGATGAGTCGAGGTTTGGTTGTCTGCGGGGGTGAAAGGCTTGGGCAGTGTAGAGGGGACTAGCCAGTCAAAATCTTTAACAAAGTGTTTTTCAGATTCTGAGAGTGAAGTGTAGAGTGAAGGGAAAAGATATGCTAAGTTAGATAGGGAAACCGATTGTTCATGACCAGACAACGAGCTAGAAACAGAGGGAACCTCTAAGAAGTCAAGGGAGGGATCGACCGACTGATAGGTTGGAGGATTGAGATACAAGTCATCAGATTCATCCAAAAGAGTATTAGCAGGCTTACCAGGGCAAGATCGGCGAAGGTGTCCAGTCTCACGACATCGATTGCATCTGAAAGGAATTCCAAGGTAGTCTAGCTTCTGGTGAATCTTCCTCCCACGCCACTCAATCTCGAGAGTAGCAGGCAGACCGTTTGAAATGTCAATCTCGACCAGTACTCTGCCCAAATATCTAGTGGAGCCCGAGCAGGTTGAAGATTCCAGACAAATCGTCTTCCCCAAAGAGTTCCTGATAGCTCTGAAAGCTTCCTCGTTCCATAAGTGAAGTGGGAGACCTGGGAGAAACACCCATAGGTGCCTTAGCAAGAAGAAATCTTTGTCCGGGTTGAACTCCATGCTCCAACGTTTCAGCATCAAGCTGCTGCCTTCGAAGATCCAGGAGGAAGAAAGGATCAGCGAGGCGTCCTCCAGAGATCTAAGGGTGAAGCAGAGCCATCCTTTTTTGAGAAAATGAACAACAGGGACATAGCCCAGAAGCGGGAGCCAGTTAATCTTGATCCACTCCTCCAGAGGGGGAGGACTCAGACTTTTATAAGAGACCCGTCCGACCAGAGAACAGGTGGACATTTTGCACAGGGATTCCAATCCCACTCTGTCTCCCAGAACTAAGCGTCTAAGTTTAGTGTTAGCTTTCCAGACCTTGCGTCCCGAGTGAACTTTTGGATAGGAAGGAGGAGCGTGTGGTAGCACCGGATGGTCCGGTCTGTGCAAAGTAGGGGGCCTTGCAGAGATCAGTGGTTCACTAGAAGGGTCACACGGTGTGGTGCTAGATGAGGGCTCCCGGGGGGAGGAGGCAGGGTTTGAAAGTCTCTTGGAGGTAGGAGTAGGCGCATTGTGCATCAAGGAGTCTATTTTGTCGAATAAGCCTTCCTGGTTCCAAAAATGATCGTCGGCGGGAAAAGTGGGAGTAACAGTCAGGGAAGCCATAGGGAAAAGTCAAGGGGACCACACCGGCCCACTGCACAGTAAAATGGCGAATCTGTGGAAGGAAGAACAGACAAAAAACATGGAGGACACCAGGGATCCGTCCTTGTCAGATGCAGAGAGACAAAAAACAAGTCGGCAAGGACGCACAAAGGCAGACAGTCTGAGGTCAGATCTGTAAAATAAAGGAATCTCCAGGCCGGTTCCAAGGATCGAGCACAGTGGGAGAAGGTCGAGTAAAAAGCTAAGCTGAGTAGTCAGACGTCGATCCTTGAGCAGGAGAAGATCCCGAGTACTGCGGGTTCCACAGGAGCGTCAAAGGTAGGAAAGTAACAAAGCAAGAGTTCAATGGGTAAGCAACCAAACTGAAAGAGAATGCCGGCAACCATTGGAGCGAATCAGTCACGATGAGGTCCAGAGTGTAGGCTCATCAGTGTTAGGCGCCAAAATCTCAGTGGAAAACCGATTCAAATCCCTGCAATCGCCCACCATTGCTAATCGCCCGCCAGAAAAGAAGGTAGCTTTGAACATCTCCCTACTTTCTCAAAACTCTTTTTCTCGACACCATTTCATAAGTTTGGCCATGGTATTATTTTCTTAATATTTTTCGGGACTTAGGCTTTTCGATCTTTTACCCATCGAAACTTACCCATGGATTGTGGCCTTAGAGTTTTCACCCATGCACCTCACTTATGATTTTACCAAAGCCCGAAGTCTAAAAACACAAAGTATTATTTTATATTATTTTCGGACTTAGGAATTCAAGAAGTATTATTACCCGAAGGCGTTCTTTTAGGGGGGAGTTCTCTCTAGACTTTTCGTCATCTGTCCGTAGCCATTTGCAACTGTACAAGTGTTTTGTTAATCTGCCACGTGTGTCCACCCCCTCATTGCCGTCCACCACCGCCTCAATGCCGATTCCTGCTTTCACCCATACGCTGATTGCCGTCCACCGCCTCAATGCCCCTTCCCGCTTTCACCCATACGCTACTGCACTACTTTAGCAGTATCAAATAACTCCCTCGGCCTCCTTCGCCTACAACGCCCGAATTGGCATCGCCCTCGTTCCCTGCGCGGCCCTCCTGGTAGAAATGGGTGGTATTCCGGTAATGGCAACTTTGGCGGTCGGGCTCATGGTTTCCTACATCCTCGACTCCCTGGACTCCCTGCAGCTCAAGCAAGGCGCCTTCTTCGGCATCTGGTCGATCCTGCTCATTTAGCAGCTGGCCTTCGTGCTTGGGGGTTCGACTCTCTCCACCATAGATTCCTGGCCGTTGTACATACTTGCCGTGCTGGTGTGCTGCGAGGCGAATTTTCTGATCGGTGTGTGCTTTGAAAACGCCGGAGAAATCAAAAGCAAACAATTCCCAGTCTGAGAATAGTGAAAGCAGATCTCTCATTTGGCAGCAGGTGATCATAAAATGAAGGTAAATTCATCAAAAACAATAACATTGTTTTTTTTATGTCAATCTAGAGGCTTCAATTTTGATATCGTAATGGAGTTACAAGTATCTGTTACCAGAATCACGAAATTTGAATCAATTTTTTAAAAAATCTTTCTTGGCAATTCTTTTGCCCAATTTTGGATTTTTCCACATTTTTTCTGATTACCATTTTTCAGACCCCGAGTTATTGCTGTACACGATCTTTTGCAGCTATCTCAATTAGGGAATTCGAAACAGGGAATCGTGAAATAAAGCAGATAGTGAAAGAACTTCTACATGAATCCAAAGAAATCAAAATAACCAGGCTCATTTAAGCCCCAAAAAATGGACGATTCAAACAGGGGAAAAAACAATCATAATAACAAAGGCAATAGAGATATAGAAAAAGACCAGGCGACTTGACTCGAACTTGCGAAAACCACCCAGGTATAACAGTCGAAATGCATCCTTCCTGTGGCTCCCAGCCCCCTCTGGCCTTAGCACAGTGAAATGGCATTGGTTCTTCCGTTGTTTTTGCAGCACAGGCATTCTGAATTTCAACTTCTTGGGATTTCGTGCACTTCACAGGAACTTCCAAGACTGGACGACTATCCCTCGCTTTTGCCATCATCAATCTGGTAGTTGTTCTTTTGCCTCAGACAAGAAGGATTAAGAAAGGATGAATCCAAATCCTGACAACAATGGTCTGTCTGAGCAGTACCTCCGAGCTTTGATTTAAGCTGAAATCCACCGTCTGGCACCTTAAACATGCAAACAAATATGCACGACGATCACCCGTTTAAATAGCTTTGTGGAGAAATTGGGAAATGGGTGTAGTTTAAATAGCTTTGTAGAGAAATTGGGAAATGGGTGTCTACCTGGCTCACACTTCCATTCTTTTGCAAGTCTGACTGTTGTTGTCGCGACTTCAGTGTGTTTCAACCTTCTAATAAGGTGAACTAGCTGTGTCCACAAAAGGCTGTGTAGCTCAAGACCTCAGTATACCAATAGACCGCACGATGTATATATTCAGAGTGAATGCTGATTTCAGTGACCATGGTGTGTGATTTCAGTGACCATGGCGTGATCAGAAAAATTCTGGTGGCTCCAGCTTGAGAATCCATCCATAGTCGTAAACCTAGAGCGGCTCCTGTTCGCCTGTATCCGTTCACAGCGTAGGTAATCTGGACGTGGGGGGCCGTGGGAATGGATCATGCGCCCTATTATTTGATGACGATTCTCTGCTTCTTCTACTGGTTGTATTCTATGGGGCAGTCTTCTTTCAGGACCAAGGCCGAAAAGCGGTATGGGGGCCAGATTGCAGACGAAGCCCTGATTCTCGGTCCGCTCGAATGCACACTTCATACCTTAGTCCTACTGTTTTTGCCCCTGTTGCTTTACATCTGGAGAGACCTGTCTCTTCTGTCCTACTGTTTTTTCCCCTGTTGCTTTACATCTGGAGAGACCTGTCTCGTCCACCAGGAGTGGCGGAGGATGCTTTCCCTGCATATCCCATGCAAACACTGGGCACTTTGACTCCCACAACGTGGAAGGACTGGGCAGTCAGATGGGCACGCGTCCGCCCATTCCAAGTCACTGGGAGGCTTTACTGGAGCGCCTCAATCTCTAAATTTGTTTGTTTTTTTTATGTTTTTTTCATAAATAAATGATAATATAAGCTATGAGGGTTCACTGTCAAGCGGTGGCTGCCTTAGCCTTTGCAGGCCACCAAATACCATCACCGCCCTGATTTAATTTTTCCTAAGGTCGAAGGGGCAAGTTTTGTTCCCATAAATACTTGAATCATATTGTAATTCTGGACACAGAGGGTGAGATAGCTTAAAAGTATTTCCTGAATTGATTTGGTTATTCCCTGTTTTGGAGGTTTTCTCTGCGATTATGATTTTATGTTATTGAGTTTGTAAACTTATTTTATTTCTTGATAAATTCATTTTTGAGCAAACACAATAATTATTTGTTTTTACCAATTACGAACCCGGTCATTTATTTATTCCGAGTTTATTTGTTGGAGCGTGTGATTTTAAAAAGAGATTAAATACAAAATTGATATTTCAGCATTCGAGACTTGCTTGTTACATATATGCGGAGTTCCTTTGCTTTACCAAACACCGAAACATGAAATTGTTGGGCCCACACCCTAATCTCATTTTGCAATTCGGCATTTCTTATTTCATTTTGTTTGTGCGACAAGTATTCGTAAGCCCCGAAATTTCGAACCGCGAAATCCCAAACCCCGAAACACCGAAGTGTTGGTCCCACATTCCATTCACATTTTCGCAATTCGGGAGTTGTTGTGTGTTGGTGTTTGGCATTTGAAATTGCAAAATCCCGAACCCCGAAACCCCGAAGTGTTGGTGATGCAGGAGCATCATCAACATCAAGCGAGCCAGCGCGGAAGCAAAGGACAGTTGGGCAAGCGCCAGTGCAAATTTTGAAATTCTCTTGAAGTTGATGCATGAACATAAATGTGGCAATTTAATGAAGTGCACTTGTAAATTGTAAATGGACCTTGAGTGATTTTCTCTCATCCTTAGTAGGTAGAAGGTATTTAAAGTAGTTAATGCAGGTAGATAGAATTTAATTCTAGATTAGATTGTTTGAGAGTGCAAGAGGGAAACGGGATATAGACACCCTCATTGTGTATTGTAACATTATTATGAAGCATTGGAGCATAGAAGAGAAGCAGAGAGTTGTGTAAGAACACCCATGTACAGATATTTGAATTAATAGAAGAGTTTGATTCAAATTTATGGTTTTGTGTTTGTTCTCTGTGTATTGATGCTGAATGATATGCCCATGAATGTGTGCTTCCTGTTATGCATTTTCTTTATATGTTGTGTATATGATTTCATGTTTGAGTTTGAAGTCTGAAAGGAAGAAGGAATGAGTTTCAATTGTTTCTCTATCTGAACAAGGATTCCTACAAGGAGTGCAGTCGAATTGTCCGTAAGGAGTGCATAGACAGAAGGGTTCAGATAGAGATAGTTTTTGTTCTCATTCGCTCTAAGGTGCAGGTAGGTACAGGAGCCGTGCAAGGCGTGCGCAGGCCGAGTGAAGCTTCAGGGTTGTGAACCTGAGTGAACTGTTTAAAGACTGCTGTTGCAGGTGTGCACAAAGTCGAAGGGATTTCAACACTCAGAAGTGTTTGAAAATCTACCGCAAGGAGTGCGTGCAGGGATTTTCCAAAAGGCGTTGAGTCGGGGAAAACGCAGAAGGATTGAACCTTCGAAGGAGTCGAAGGGGGTAAAGGGCCTAGTATCTTGAATTTGGAAAGAAGTGGTGTAAGTTGCGACACAGGTGGACGAGTTCCGCGGAGGAACACTTGGTCATTCGAAGAAATCGCCAAGGAAGAACAGACGGATGACATTCTCTGAGGAGAGTCTGCAAAATTCCGTGAGTCGTCAGATCTCGCGGAGGAACCGGGGAGATAAGGAAAAGTATTCCCAAGAGGTTCGAAGCTCAGGAGGGGCAGGACCGTTGATCCAAGGCACAAGGGTCGTTAGATTTACTCGTAGGTTTCCATATCAGGAGTTTGAGGGTTGAAGTCCCGTGAACATTGCAACGGGAATCGCGAAACCGTGATACGCGATATCCCGACAGCTACGAGAATAGTGTGGGGCCACAGGAGTCGGTAAGTGGACAGGGGGCACGTCATTTCGGGGTTTTGTAGCAAGAAGTCTTGAAACATTTGCATTAGGATTCGCGATATTGCGAACTCCAAAATGCCGATAAAGTGAAGGACTGTTGAAGGATCAAACTCACGCGTGCATCGGAGTTTCGACATATTAGGATTCGAGGGTCGGTAAAAAATATTGTTCGACATCGCGAGTGTCGAGTGCACGATAAGGAAAACCCCAATAGGAAAGGATCAGTGTTGACTATTGTCGAGCTTCGGGGATTCGAGAGTTCAACGCCCGACCACTCACCTCGCGAAGTCGCGAAGTTCGATCTCCTGATTGTAAAGAGGAGATCCCGTGGAGAGTTGTTGTGGGTGCAGAATTCCCGATAGGGAATTGGAAGAGCCTTAGAGTTCTTCGGGCTGTGGAAAGAGAAGATCATGTGAGCACGTGGACCGCCCGACCTGCGGGTTGTGTATAGAAGTAGCGGTCGTGTGTGCGTCAGTTTGGTATCAGAGCCCAGAAAAGTTCTTTGCTTTCTGTAGTAGAGAAGAGAAAAAGAATTCGCGATGCCGCTAAGGAGAAGGGACATGCAAACACCTGATCCACCTGAGGATAGGGAAATGCCGAGAAGAAGAGGCAGGCAGATGACAGATCCAGCCATGGAGAGAGAGATGCGTGATCTATGAGCTAGACTCGAAGACATGGAGACAACGCAAAGATGCACAACTAGTGCGGGGGATCTTAGTGATTCTGAAAGTGAAGCTGAGGCTAAATGTGAAGATGCATCAAATGAGCGTTTGATCAGAGCTATTGCAAGGATGGGTGCAAGAGAAAAAATGGACATTCCAGTTTATGAGGGAAACTTGGATGCAAAGGAGCTTCTAGACTAGATTAGATCTCTAGATACATACTTCGACTATGAAGATATCGAGGAAGACAAGAAGGTCAAGCATGATGTCACAAGATTGAAGGGACATGTAGCATTGTGGTGGGATGAACTACAAGCTGACAGACGCTTCAAGGGCAAGCAGAAGATCAAGAGCTGGGATAGAATGATCGTGAAGATGAAAGCAAAATTCATTCCCAGGGATTATCAAATTACTCTGTTCATGAGGATGCAGAACCTGAGACAGAAGCTGATGACAGTGAAAGAATACAATGAGGAATTCTACAAACTGAACATTAGGGCAGGTCATCGGGAGAGCAATGATGAGAAGGTTGTCAAATACATGAATGGCCTGAGATATGATATCTAGGATGAGATGAGCATGGTAACCATCCGAAAGGTGGAAGATGCTTATCAGATGGCTCTGAAAGCGAAAGAGAAGTTGAGCCGAAAGCAGAGTCAGAGAGGCCGAGGCAGAAGTCATCCCAGAGGCAAATCAGTTGCCCAGGACAGATATCAGAAGCCCAAGGAGGACTGGAAGAAACCTCAGACTCGAATAGAGAGAGGTGGAACCTCACAGCGAGGGCCATATGTTGAGCAAAGAGGACAGCCTAATGAGCAGAGAGGAGATTATGCTGACAATAACACTTTTCCTCGTACTAGAGGTAGAGGAAGAGGAAGAGGTGGAGTAATCACATGCTTCACATGTGGAAAGAATGGGCACAAGTCTTATGAGTGTCCAAACAAAAAGAAAGAGATGGGAGAAGCTCACATCACCGAGGCGCAGAGGCAGGCTGTTGAGGTAGAAGACGCTGAAGGTGGAAGATCGTTGATGATGCGAAAAGTCCTTTTGACACCAGAGAAGGAGGTGGAGAGTTCAGTCCAAAGGACAAGACTTTTCAGGACTTCTTGTAAGATCAAGGACAAGGTATGCAAGGTCATCGTAGACAGTGGTAGCACGGATAATCTCGTTTCTACAAAGATGGTAGAGAAGCTAGAGCTGGAGACGACTGATCATCCAAGCCCATACAGAGTTTCGTGGCTACAAAAGGGACACCAGGTAATTGTCACTAAACAATGTTTAGTTGAATTCAAGATAAGAGGATATAATGATAAGATACTATGTGATGTCATTCCTATGGATGTTTGTCATCTATTGCTGGGTAGACCATGGCAATATGACCGAAATGTGATTCATGATGGAAGAATGAACACATACACCCTAGAGAAGAATGGGAGGACACATATGTTGCTTCCAATCAAGGATAAGGAGGTCAAGCTGGAAGTAAGCAACACTGTACTTCTCATGAGTGGGAAGGAACTTCTTACAGAGGTTAAGAAGAAGGAGGATCCACAATTCATAGTGGTCAGAAAGCCTAGAATTGTTCTTACGAGCACTAGGGTAGATGATTTACCAGAAGAAGTTCAGGGACTGCTGGAAGAGTTCGTTGACATAGTAGTGGACGAACTACCTCGTTCGTTGCCACCGATTAGAAGTGTGAGTCATCATATTGATCTCATACCAGGAGCTAGTTTTCCAAACAAAGCCGCGTACAGATTGACGCTGCAAGAGAATGAAGAAGTTAAAAGGAAAGTCCAGGATTTGTTGGATAAAGGTTTGGTTAGGGAAAGCTTGAGTCCATGTGTTGTTCCCACAGTACTCAGTCCGAAGAAAGACAGGGGCTAGAGGATGTGTACTGACTCAAGGGCGATGAACAAGATAACCATCAGGTACATATTTCCATTGCCGAGGATGGATGATCTGATGGATTGCTTGAGTGGAGCAAAGTATTTTTCAAAGATTGATTTGAAAAGCGGTTATTACCAAATCCGCATGAGAGAGGGTGATGAGTGGAAGACAGCATTCAAAACCAACGAAGGGTTGTATGAATGGATTGTTATGTCGTTTGGATTAACAAATGCGCCGAGTACCTTCATGAGGTTGATGAACGAAGTCCTGAGGGAATTCATCGAAAAATTTGTTATTGTGTATTTGGATGACATACTGGTTTACAGTAAGACAATGGCAGAGCATCGAAAGCATTTGGCTACAGTGATGCAGAGGTTGCAGCAGGAGAGGTTGTTGATAAACATGAAGAAATCCTCGTTCATGAAGACAGAGATCATTTACTTGGGGTTTGTTATTTCATCAAATGAGTTGAGGATGGATCCAGATAAGGTGGAGGTAATAAAAAATTGGCCATCACCAAAGAATAATTTCGAGATGAGAAGTTTTCACGGATTGTCTAGTTTCTACTGAAAATTCATCAGGAATTTCAGTGGAATTAGCGCAGAAATGATGGATACAGTGAAGAAAAGACACAAATCTTTTCATTGGACTGAAGAAGCTGAGAAGAGTTTTAATCTGTTGAAGAGGAAGATCACGGAACAACCAGTTTTGGTGTTGTCAGATTTCTAGAAGACATTCCAAGTGAAATGCGATGCAAGCGGATTTGCGATAGGGACAGTTTTGAGTCAGGAAGACAGGCCGATAACATACTTCAGTGAGAAGCTGAATGAAGCAAAAGTAAAGTACTCCACTTACGATAAGGAGTTTTATGCTATTATTTAGGCATTGAAGAAATGGAGGCATGACTTGATCTCGAAAGAGTTTGTCTTGTACAATGACAATCATGCATTGCAGTTTGTGACTCAACAGGAGAAGTTGAATCAGAGACATGTTAAATGGGTTGAGTATATGCATAATTTCACTTTTGTGATAAAACATATTTCTGGTACTGCTAACAAAGTGGCTGATGCTTTGAGCAGGAAGTGTTTGCTGTTGCAGGAGTTCAAAGTCAAAACGTTGGGTTTTGATGATCTCAAGGACATGTACACTGATGATCGAGATTTTAAAGAGGCATACGAAGCAGCTGATAATCCAATTCTCAGAGATCGAAGCCAGTGGATGGACTACATGATCCAAGAAGGATTGTTGTTCAGGGGCAATCAACTGTGTATTCCGAAATGCTCCATGAGGGAGAATCTACTGAAGGAGAAACACAGTGGAGGATTGGCAGGGCACTTTGGCCATGACAAGACGTTCGCAAAGTTGAACGAGTCATATTTTTGGCCGGGAATGCAAGCAGATGTCAAGAGATTCGTAGACAGATGTAGAATTTTCTAGTATTCGAAGGGAAGGAAACATAATGCGATATTTTATCAACCATTGCCCATACCAGAGAGGTCGTGGGATGCAATTAGCATGGATTTTGTATTGGGGTTGCCAAGAACACCAAGAGGTTTTGATTCAATCTTTGTGGTGGTGGATAGATTTTCCAAGATGGCACACTTCATTCCATGTCAGAAAACCAGTGATGCAACTCACATTGCTAATCTGTTTTTCAAAGAGGTCATTTGACTTCATGGGTTGCCAAAGAGCATAGTTTCGGACCGAGATACAAAGTTTATAGGGAATTTTTGGAGAATCTTATGGAAGAAGCTATGAACTAACTTGACATTTAGTTTGGCTTATCATCCTCAGATGGATGGACAGACAGAAGTGGTCAACAGAAGTCTGGGAGACTTATTGAGAAGCTTGGTGACAGAACACCATAGCCAGTGGAACAACATATTACCGTAGGCAAAGTTTGCGTATAACGACTCAGTTAATAGGAGCACAGGGTAGAGTCCATTTCACATTGTCTATGGCATGCAGCCGAGAGGAATTTCTAAACTGAGAGATTCAGAACAGACTATGACTAGAAGCGCTAGTGCAGAAGAATTCGCAGAGGCGATGAAGGAACTTCACATTCAAGTGAAGGAGAGACTACTGAATTAAAGCCAGGAGTATAAGCGCAGAGAAGACCAACACAGAAGACAACTTCAATTTGAGATTGGTGACTTGATTCTGGCACATTTGAGGAAAGAAAGGTTCCCGAGAGGAACATATAATAAGTTGAAGATGAAGAAAATCGGTCCATGTAGGGTCTTGAAGAAATTTGGGGCGAATGCTTATGAGATTGAATTACCCGATGGGATCAGAATTTCTCTGATACTCAATATCTCAGATTTGCACCCATATAAAGCAGAGGAAACAGAGACTGGAGATGAGCAACCAGTGATCCAGTGGACAAAGAAGATGCCGGTTGTAGAAAAGCTGCAGATGGAATGCATACTGGATAAAAGAGTGAGCAAGAGGATCAGGCGGAAAGAATACTTTGAGTATCTGGTCAAATGGAAGAACCATCCAGTTGAAGATGCCAGCTGGGAGAATGAAGCAGAGATCCAAAAGCATGGATAGACCGTGTGGGAGCCCATGGATAGGAGCCCATGATAATTTTCAAGCCAAGGAGTATGATGCAGGAGCATCATCAACATCAAGCGAGCCAGGGCGGATGCAAAGGACAGTTGGGCAAGCGCCAATGCAAATTTTGAAATTCTGTTGAAGTTGATGCGCGAACATAAATGCGGCAATTTAATGAAGCGCACTTGTAAATTGTAAATGGAACTTGAGAGATTTTCTCTCGTCCTTAGTAGGTAGAAGGCATTTAAAGTAGTTAATGCAGGTAGATAGAATTTAATTCTAGATTAGACTGTTTGAGAGCACAAGAGGGAAATGGGATATAGACACCCTCATTGTGTATTGTAACATTATTATGAAGCATTGGAGCATAGAAGAGAAGTAGAGAGTTGTGTAAGAACACCCATGTACAGATATTTGAATTAATAGAAGAGTTTGATTCAAATTCATGGTTTTGTGTTTGTTCTCTATGTATTGATGCTGAATGATATGCCCATGAATGTGTGCTTCCTGTTATGCATTTGTTTTATATGCTGTGTATATGATTTCATGTTTGAGTTTGAAGTATGAAAGGAAGAAGGAATGAGTTTCAATTGTTTCTCTATCTCAACAAGGATTCCTCCAGGGAGTGTAGTCGAATTGTCCGCAAGGAGTGCATAGACAGAAGGGTTTAGATAGAGATAACTTTTGTTCTCATTCGCTCTAAGGTGCAGGTAGGTACAAGAGCTGTGAAAGGCGTGCGCAGGCCGAATGAAGCTTCAGGGTTGCGAACCTGAGTGAACCGTTTAGAGACTGTTGTTGCAGGTGTGCGCAGAGTCGAAAGGATTTCAACACTCGGAAGTGTTTGAAAATCTGTTGCAAGGAGTGCGTGCAGGGATTTTACAAAAGGCGTTGAGTCGGGGAAAATGCAGAAGGATTGAACCTTCGAAGGAGTTGAAGGGGGTAAAGGGCCTAGTATCTTGAAGTTGGAAAGAAGTGGTGTAAGTTGTGACGCAGGTGGACGAGTTCCGCGGAGGAACACTTGGTCATTCGAAGAAATCGTCAAGGAAGAACGGACGGATGACATTCTCTGAGGAGAGTCCGCAAAATGCCATGCGCCATTAGATCTCGCGGAGGAACCGTGGAGATAAGGCAAAGTATTCTCAAGAGGTTTGAAGCTCAGGAGGGGCAAGACCGTTGATCCAAGGCACAAGGGTTGTCGGATTTACTCGTAGGTTTCCATATCGAGAGTTTGTGGGTTGAAGTCCCATGAACATTGCAACGGGAATCGCGAAACCGCGATACGCGATATCCCGACGGCTACGAGAACAGTGTGATGCCACAGGAGTCGGTAAGTGGACAGGTGGCACGTCATTTGGTGGTTTTGTAGCAAGAAGTCTCGAAACATTTGCATTAGGATTCGCGATATTGCGAACTCCAAAATGCCGATGAAGTGAAGGACCGTCGAAGTATCAAACTCGCGCGTGCATCAGAGTTTCAACATATTGGGATTTGGGGGTCGGTAAAACATATTGTTCGACATCGCGAGTGCCGAGTTCGTGATAAGGAAAACCCCAATAGGAAAGGATCAGCGTTGACTATTGTTAGGCTTCGGGGATTCGAGAGTTCAACACCCGACCACTGACCTCGCGAAGTCGCGAAGTCTGATCTTCCGATTGTAAAGAGGAGATCCTGTGGAGAGTTGTTGTGGGTGCAGAATTCCTGATAGGGAATTGGAAGATCCTTAGAGTTCTTCGGGCCGTGGAAAGAGAAGATCATGTGAGCACGCGGACCGCCCAACCTGAAGGTTGTGTATAGAAGTAGCGACCGTGTGTGCGTCAGTTGGGCCCATAGTCTTTCCGCATTTCGCGATTCGGAAAACAACGTGGTCTTTTGTTTTTTGTGTTCGACATTTGTAATCGCCGAAACCCGATTGACCTCTGTTTTTTTCACAAAATTGTAGGAACATAGTAGGAATTATTTTTTATAGGAACAACTCTAATACTGTAATGAATGGACTGGTAGAAACGATGGAGTTTCTTCATCCAGAATAGAGGTAGAATAGAAATAAAAGATCATATTACAAGTCACTGTGTACAGGGCATGACAAGTACATAAATTATTGTATATGAATGTATTAAACTAATTAAACAGATTTTTAGCGCAATTTTTTCTAAGAGTTTTGTTTGCCAGGAGGTCATACACCTTTAAGTATTCAAAATTTCGTAATTAGACTATTGTTTAATGGCATAAACCATAGAGAACAAGATGAGATCCTTAGAGTTAACTATGCTTGATGTGTAAGCTACTAGTGTGTAAGAATGAGACCCAAGTTAGGTAGATAGACTTGCATGTTTATATTTTCTATAAGTAAAGATGCAGGACCGTAGCACGTAACTAAGCTTTCCAATTATTAAACCAGAATCAAGATGAAACTATACCTATGACAGTGAATCGCTCTATATATATTTAGAGAAAGCTATAGGTATGTACATACTTATAGGTGGAAATAAGTACAGATGTTAATGGAGAGTTAAAGCGAATTCCCTACAGTAAGAATGATAATATATGCCTTTATACGTGCACATAGCAGACAGTCAAAATACCTATTGTTCTAGCAGTCATGAAGATCCAAACTTGCAATTAAAAGCATAATTAAATGTACAGAACTGATTACTTTGACAATCCCAGACTCCTTGTCCTTCCAACTCCTGGTCGCCAAAACGCCGAAAAGGGCTTAATGGTTCTGGATCACCCTTAGCCTTCGTCCACATGACCACCACTCTATGACCACACACTTAACGTCAAAGCGCTACCATCTTTTCGTGATTCGGGGAATCGCGATGCAAGCATTCCTCCTATTCTCTATCCTTCGAAATGCCAAAACTTGAAATGGGGCCTAACGGCTCCTTAGCTCCTCCCTTAAGTTGCTTTTCATATGACTAGTCCTATGACTTGGTGTTATTCCTCCGAATGCTTTCGGGGTTTCACGATTTGAGATTTCGTGATTTACGATTTCACGATTCCGGCTGCAATGATTCTAGGTCCTTCAAACTCCCAGACCCCGAAATGCCGAGATATCCCCCTTGAGAGATCAATGGTCCAGATTGAGAGATCTTGAACCAATGACCATGATCCCATTGGATCGACAATCCACAGCCTTTCGGGATTTTCCCCGAATCTTGACCACTTGCCATGTGTCCTCCTTGACGAACGATGTCGATCGTTTCACAATTTCCTGAACCAGGAGTTCACGATGCAACGACTCCAAAATCACTTGCCGCTCCAAACCCTGAACTCCGAAATAGCGAAATTCAATGCCTTAGAGTTTTGGAAGACACTTGGATTTAATTTCCTCACTGCTCTTCAAGATCCAACAACTCTCGCAACTTCGACACTTCTTCCACGAAGTGTTTCCACCGTTCATACAGCTCCTCTTCTGGGGTGCTTCTAAGCACTTAAATCCCTCGTAACTTGGTGTGATTCTATGGCTCTCAAGATTTTGGCACTTCTCCCCAAAGTGTCTCCACCGTTCATTTCAGTTTCTCTCCTGTGTGACCTCTTAGAGGTTAAACTCTGTGCGCCCGGATCCTTTTGATCTAATGACAGTTGTGCACCACCCTGAGATTTATCTCTCTGAACCTCAAAGGTTCCTTCGACCTAAGTTTAGATATTGTCTATATACATATAAGTATGTTGGAGTAGTTTGAGAGTTAAGGGAAGTGATAGAATTATGGATAGAATTTATCCACATAAGCTTTTATGTTCGAAGTAAACTAGACTGGTGTAATAATGTCATTATGGACAGAAATGAATCTTACCTTCTCTTAAATTTTAAGCTTAAACGAAATTGAATTATGTCATAGATTTTTTTTTTTTATGGTGAATTTGAGGTACATTATATATGGTATCAGAGCAAAATCTACAACACTAGGCCTGAACAGGGCCACATTAGCTACTTAGTATACATTTCGATGTATGTAAAACTAATAAATCTTATGGTTTCAAACAAAAAGCCCTTTCTGTTTTTTGTAAATTATGGCAGCTCAGGAGGGTGCAGAAATCAGGATGGAAGGAAATCCATAGCAAGGACCTTGGGGAGATCCAAGACAGAACAGTGATGGAAGCTCACCCACGGAGGTGTTGGAAACAATGAGGAATCTTATTGTTGAACTACAGGTTTTCAAGATCGACAATGAAAAATTGAAGAAAGCACAACAGGAACAACAAGAGATAAATGAAGTCTTGCTGCATAGTATAGTAACCAAGAAAATCCCAAAAGACGATAACCATGACGAAGAAGTCAGCAAAAGGGCCTCCAAGAATTCTGGATCAGAAACAGAAAAAGGAGACAGTTCTTCTGAAGGGACACCTTCAGCTGAGGACAAAACTATACTAGACAGAAAAAGAAAACAAGTAGACCACCCTGAAGGAGAATTTAAAAAGATTTAACCAGCTACCTTTAATGGAGAATCCAGAATAGGAGAAGAAGCTGAGGCATGGTTGTTGGACATCAAAAAATACTTCCAGATCTACAATTATTCCAACAAAATGAAGGTCAGAATGGCCATCTACAATCTGAAGGGGAAGGCCAACATTTGTTGGCAGGACCTACAATTGGCCAATGGCCTAAAAGAGAAACAATTGGAATGGTCCGACTTTAAGAAGTATTTCGAGAAACAATACCTTTCTGAAAACTATTATGAAAGGAAGACGAAAGAATTTTACGAGTTACGACTCGGACAGATGACGATGGAGGACCTTATAAATAAATTTATGGAACTACTAAAGTTTGTACCGTACATCCGGGAGGATAAGGTAAAAATCCAGCGAGTCTTAAGCTGTTTAGCACAGGTCTACCGGGACAGAATTGAGTATGACAGCCCCAAATCCCTTAGTGAGGTATTTAGGAAAGCACGAATGTGCTATGACCAGTATAAACAATGGGTAGAGTTTCCCAAGACCTGGAAGGATAAGAAGCAAGATTGAATGAACCAGTGGAAGAAGGGATACCAACCAGCTCCTTATCAGAATGCAACAAAAAGTTTCCCAAGGAAGGATTTTCACTCCAATCATCTAAATACGCAAGGTAGCGGTAAACAGGTAAACTTGGGAATGAAGATGTTTGGGGACAACTCCCGTGAGCCATTAAAGTTTTGGGAGTGTGGAGAGCCTCATCTAAGGAGGAACTGTCCACATTTAATTGCAGCAAACAAAACTGTTTTTCACAATTTGTAGGAAGCCTCGACAGTGGGAGACATGGGCAGAAGTCTGCATCAGATAAATGCAGCCATAGATGGTCAACAAGCTGACCACCAGTCCTCGGTGGTAGAAATCGAAGGTAAAATCAATGACACTTGAATTTATTTTTTAATCGACCTTGGAGCTGCGTTAAATTATATTACTCCCGATGTAGTAGAGTCGAATAAACTTAAGAAACTGAAGCATGCAAAATCATGGCTTGTACAACTAGCAACAGGTACTAAAAGAAAAGTAGTTGACTTTATTTCTGATCTTGAGTTCAGCTTAGATGGTCAAAAGATAAGGACCAATTTGAATATCCTACCACTAGGATCTTAGGATATGATTATCGAGATGGATTGGTTGGAACAACACAAAGTAGTACTAGACTGTTATACAAAGATACTTAACTGTAAAGATAATTTTGGCACTATTAGAACAACCCAAGGCATACCAAAACCTGTATCAGTCAGACAAGTTTCAGCGATGCAACTCAAGAAATGTATTAGAAATGGATGTCAAGTTTATGCCATCCAAGTGACGAATCTATTAGAAAAAGAAGATAAGCCCAAGTTAGAAGACTTTGTTGTCCTACGTGAATTCAGAGACATGTTTGTGGATGAGATACCAAAATTACCTCCTAGAAGGGAAATATATTTCTCCATAGACTTACTACCCGAATCAACCTCTATCTCAAAAGCACCCTACCAAATGAGTCTACCAGAACTGACAGAATTAAAAATACAATTACAGGAATTGTTGGACAAAGAGTATATCAGACCGAGTGTCTCGCCATGGGGAGCACCAGTCCTCTTTGTGAAAAAAAAATACGATACTCTAAGACTATGTATCAATTATAGACAACTGAACAAAATGCCCATTAATAACAAATACCCTTTACCTAGGATAAATGATCTATTCGATCAAGTTGGTGGGGCCAAGATATTTTCAAAATTGTATTTACAATCCGGTTATTATCAAGTTAGGATAAAGGACGAGGACATAAACAAAACAACTTTTCGAACAAGATACGAACATTACGAGTTTGTAGTCATACCTTTTAGACTCACTAACGCACCAGCCACATTTATGTGCTTGATGAACAACATTTTCAGTCAGTGCTTAGACAAGTTCGTAGTAGTATTCATCGACAATATCTGGTCTATTCTAAAATAGAGGAGGAACATGATGAACACTTAAGAATAGTTCTGCAAACATTAATGAAACACAAACTATACGCAAAATTCGACAAATGTGACTTTTATCAAAAATAAATACAATATTTAGGACATGTCATTTCCTTAGAAGGTATTGTCGTAGACCCAGAAAAGATAAAAGCCATTATGGAATGGCCAGTACCTAAGGATGTGGCAGATATCCGGTCATTCATGGGAATCACTGGATATTATCACAGATTTATATAAGGGTTTTCCAAGATAGCCTACCCTATAACGTCATTACAAAAGAAAGGGACCAAGTTTAACTTGTCGCAAAAGTGTCAAGACAGTTTTAACAAGCTGAAAGAATTATTAACATCAGCACCCATTTTGAAGGTAGCAGACCCAGATAAAGACTTCACAGTATGTGTTGATGTAAGTAAAGAGGGACTAGGTGGTGTTCTAACTCAGGAAGGGCACGTGATTTGTTACGAGTCCCGGAAATTAAAAGAACACGAGAAAAATTATGTCACTCATGACTTAGAATTAGCAGCAGTAATACATGCCTTAAAAATGTGGTGACACTATATAATGGGTACAAAATTCCTACTATTGATGGATAAAAGCGGGGTGAAATATTTGTTTAACCAACCAGACCTTAATGCAAGACAAGCAAGGTGGCTAGCCTTCTTGAGCGAATTTGACTTCGAGGTCAGACATATCAAGGGTAAGGAAAATAAAGTAGCAGACGCTTTAAGCAGAAGAGTCCATGGGTTATTTGAGATAAATATCAGCAGGGCAGAAAGCGATCTGGAACAAAGAATAAGGACGACAAGTATTAACGACGGAAATTACACTAAGGTGATGGCAAAATTTCAAAACAGTATCGCAAACTCAGATAAACCAGATCTAAGTATCGACAAGAAGGGACTATTACGATTTAAAAACAGACTTTACATACTTGATTTAGTAGAGTTAAAATTAATTGTTTTAGATGAAGTGCATAAGAAACCGTATTTTGGTCATCCAAGTTACCAGAAAACAATAACAACACTCAGGAAACTATTTTACTGGCCTAATATGAAGGGCGAAACAACATAGTACTTGTCTAGGTGCCAATATTGTCAGTAGGTTAAGGCCAAGCATCAGCACCCATCCGGCCTATTACAACCATTACCAGTACCAGAATGGAAATGGGAGACTATCTCACTAAACTTTATAACAGGTTTGCCTAAAACTCAGAAATAGAATGATTCTATCATGGTTGTAATCAATAAACTCAGTAAGTTTGAACACTTTATTCCTGTAAAGTCTACTTTTAAAGCTATAAACATTGTTGAAATATTCATGAATTTTTTTTTTAGACTGCATGGTATTCCTAAAATGGTGGTTTCGGATAGAGACGTAAAATTTACATCAACTTTTTGGAAGGAATTGTTTGTAGGACTAAACACTGACTTGAACTTCAGTACGAGCTATCATCCACAAACGGATGGAAAGACCGAAAGGACAAACCAGATCATAGAGGATATGCTTTGCATGTATGTAAGAACAAAACCAAGCAAGTGGGAAGACTACCTGCACTTGGTAGAATTTGCATATAACAATGGGACCCAAACTTCAGCTAAATTGAGCCCTTTCGAAATATTGTATGGAAGAAAGTGTACAACTCCAATTCCCTGGGATAACCCAGCTGATAGAATTATGGTTGGACCAGAGATGCTCCAAGAAATGGAGAACATGGTAACAAAGGTACAATAGAACTTGAAAGAAGCATAGGGCAGACATAAGAGTTATGCAAACCAGAAAATGAGACACTTGGAATTTCAAGTGGGAGACCATGTTTACTTGAAGGTCAAAGCCCGAAAAAGCTCACTGAAGTTAGGGAATTGTGCCAAGCTAGCACCCAGGTTTTGTGGGCCCTTCGAGATACTAGCTCGAATTGGACCGGTAGCATATCAACTTGCACTTCCAGCTAATCTAAGAATTCATAATGTATTTCATGTTTTTTTGTTGAAAAAGTATATTCATGACCCTACTCATATGATTGATTGGAACTTGGTGCAGGTGGAACCCCTGCGCATTCTGGAGCGGAGAGAAATATCACTTTGGAATAGAGTCGCCGCTCAGGTAAAGGTGAAATGGAAGCACTTTAGTCTTGAGGAGGCCACTTGGGAGTTGGAGGGAGATTTGTGGAAATCTCATCCAACCCTATTCCAAGAAGGGAACGAACACTGAGGACAGTGTTTTACTAAAGGGGGAAATGATGTGATATCCCAAAAAATAAAATATTTTTCAAATTTAAATTCATTGGAAATTTATTCTGTTTTTAGTAAATTTGAATTTGGAAAATTTTTGCCATTTATGGAAATTCTGAATTTCAAATTTAATAATTGTAATTAATTAACATGATTGTTGGGCAGAGACCTGATTTGACCTAACTATTTGACTATGACACTTGCATGAAAACATAATATTTTATATTAATTGTAGAAGGACAAATGGAACAACCATGTTGAATTTAGTTGACCATGACTCCATGAGTGGGGAACATGTTGGAACTACCCCTAGGCTGATTGTTACAAGTGGCAAATCAGTGATTTGGCCATTGGTAGCCCCTGAAAATCAAGGATTTAGAAAGCTGCGAAAATCCCCAAGGGAGGGAAAAAGAGCTGGGCAAAATTGATAAATAACATATGTGAGGAGGCAGGACGCGGCCAAGTATGCAGAGAAAAGGGACTATGGATTTTACTTGTTGCTATGAGCACTGTTGAGTAAGAGTGAGGCAAAAGGATAACTGCTGGAACTGTGGACATTGCTGAGGAGGAGTGTTCCAAATTCTCCCTCATGGATTCATGGTCAGGCTAGGGGGTGAATCGGGCAAGAGATTTTGGCTGCCTATTCTACGGTTGGGAGGAACGTGGTTGTTCCCTTTGTCTTCCTGCAAAACTATTTTAGATATGTTGATCTACTCCTTCTCTGTGTTAAATAATCACTTATACCGATGATATGTATATGTTAATTTTGTATTGAAGTACTTCCATGGGAGAAATTTGTCGTGTCATAATCCATTTCTGTAATAGGAAAAACTTGTTGGTTTGTAATCATTTCACCACTTTATGACGGCGGATCGGTAGTTGTCTTGACCCTTCAAGATGTGACGGTTCACTGTCAAGTGGTTTCCGCCTTAGCCTTTGCAGGCCACCAAATACCATCACCGCCCTGATTTAATTTTTCCTAAGGTCAAAGGGGCAAGTTTTGTTCCCATAAATACTTGAATCATATTATAATTCTGGACACAGAGGGTGAGATAGCTTGAAAGTATTTCCTGAATTGATTTGGTTATTCCCTGTTTTGGAGGTTTGCTCCGCGATTATGATTTTCTGTTATTGAGTTTGTAAACTCATTTTATTTCTTGATAAATTCATTTTTTGAGCAAACACAATAATTATTTGTTTTTACCAATTACAAACCCGGTCATTTATTTATTCCGAGTTTATTTGTTGGAGCATGTGATTTTAAAAAGAGATTAAATACCAAATTGATATTTCGGCATTCGGGACTTGCTTGTTACATATATGCGGAGTTCCTTTTCTTTACCAAACACCAAAACCTAAAATTGTTGGGCCCACACCCTAATCTCATTTCACAATTCGACATTTCTTATTTCATTTTGTTTGTGCGACAAGTGTTCGTAAACCCCGAAATTCTAAACCCCAAAATCCCGAACCTCAAAGCCCCGAAGTGTTGGTCCCACATTCCATTCACATTTTCACAATTCGGGAGTTGTTGTGTTTTGGTGTTTGGCATTTGAAATCGCGAAATCCCAAACCCTAAAACCCTGAAGTGATGGGCCCATGATCTTTCCGCATTTCGCGATTCAACAAACAGTGTGGTCTTTTGTTTTTTGTGTTTGGCATTTGTAATCGTTGAAACCCGATTGACCTCTGTTTTTTTCACAAAACTGTAGGAACATAGTAGGAATTATTTTTTATAGGAACAACTCTAATACTGTAATGAATGGACTGGTAGAAACGATGGAGAATCTTCATATGGAATAGAGGTAGAATAGAAATAACAGATCATATTACAAGTCACTGTGTACAGGGCATGGCAAGTACATAAATTATTGTATATGAAAGTATTAAACTAATTAAGCAGATTTTTAGTGTGATTTTTTCTAAGAGTTCTGCTTGCCATGAAGTCATACACCTTTAAGTATTCGAAATTTTGTAATTAGACTATTGCTTAATGACATAAACCATAGAGAACAAGATGGGATCCTTCGAGTTAACTATGCTTGATGTGTAAGCTACTAGTGTGTAAGAATGAGACCCAAGTTAGGTAGATAGACTTGCATGTTTATATTTTCTATAAGTAAAGATGCAGGACCGTAGCACGTAACTGAGATTTCCAATTATTAAACCAGAATCAAGATGAAACTATACCTATGACAGTGAATCGCTCTATATATATTTAGAGAAAGTTATAGGTATGTACATACTTATAGGTGGAAATAAGTACAGATGTTAATGGAGAGTTAAAGCGAATTCCCTACAGTAAGAATGATAATATACGCCTTTATACGTGCACATAGAAGACAGTCAAAATACCTATTGTTCTAGCAGTTATGAAGATCCAACCTTGCAATTAAAAGCATAATTAAATGTGCAAAACTGATTACTTTGACAATCTCAGACTCCTTGTCCTTCCAACTCTCGGTCACCGAAACACCGAAAAGGGATTAATGGTTCTGGATCGCTCTTAGCCTCCGTCCACGTGACCACCACTCCGTGACCACGCGCTTAACGTCAAAGCGCTACCGGCTTTTTGCGATTCGGGGAATTGCGATGCAAGCGTTTCTCCTGTTCTCTGTCCTTCGAAATGCCAAAACTCGAAATAGGGCCTAATGGTTCCTTAGCTCCTCCCTTAAGTCACTTTTCATACGACCGATCCTGTGACCTGGTGCTATTCCTTCGAATGCTTTCGGGGTTTCGCGATTCCAGCTACAACAATTCTAGGTCCTTCGAACTCCCGGACCCCGAAATGTCGAAATCTCCCCCTTGAGAGATCAACGGTCCAGATTCCTCTTGAACCGACGATCACGATCCCACTGGATCGACAATCCACAACCTTTCAGGATTTTCCCCGAACCTTGACCACTCGCCATGTTTCCTCCTTGGCGAATGGTGTCGATCATTTCACAATTTCACGAACTGGGAGTTTACGATGCAACGAATCCAAAATCACTTGCCGCTCCAAACCCCGAACTCTGAAATAGCGAAATTCAACGCCTTAGACTGTTGGAAGACACTTGGCCTTAATCTCCTCGTTGCTCTGCAAGATCCAATGACTCTCGCAACTTTGGCACTTCTTCCATGAAGTGTTTCCACCGTTCACACGACTCCTCTCTTGGGGTGCTTCTAAGCGCTTAAATCCCTTGTAAGTTGGTGCTATCCTATGGCTCTTGGGATTTCAGCACTTCTCCTCGAAATGTCTCCACCATTCATTTCAGTTGCTCTCCTACGCGACCTTTTAGAGGTTAAACTATGTGTGCCCATATCCTTTTGATCTAACGACAGTTGTGCACCACCCTAAGCTTTATATCTCTGAACCTCAAAGGTTCCGTCGACCTAAGTTTAGATATTGCCTATATACATATAAGTATGTTGGATTAGTTTGAGAGTTAAGGGAAGTGATAGAATTATGGACATAATTTATCCACATAATCTTTTCTGTTCTAAGTAAACTAGACTGGTGTAATAATGTCATTATGGACAGAAATGAATCTTACCTTCTCTTAAATTCTAAGCTTAAACAAAATTGAATTATGTCATAGTTTTTTTATTTTTTATGGTGAATTTGAGGTACATTACACCCTTTGTGATTCTCGCCTTGATCGAATCAACATATCCCATTGTCCAACTAACGTTAATCTCCTTTTTCTTGTCACCCTTTATGATGTTAATATGTCATGCAACGTGCCATCTATTTTCTCACTGCCTTTTCGTCATTCGTCTTATCCAATTTTGTGCAGTCGCAATCTCCATATGATGTACCCATTTGACTTAGCACACAGTCATTTGAAATCTATATGATATAACTTGTTTTTAGTTTTGGTCTCTAGGTGCAGAATGCTGACTAGTGTGGAACCCTAGCTCATGCGAAACTTGGCTTCATTTTTCCTATTTTTGTTTTGTATATATATTTTTATTTTGTATATATATATTTATTTTATTGTTAATTATTGTTTATTTTTCCTATTTTCATTAAAGTCCAAGTTTATACTATTCTATTATATCGTATTTTATTTATTTTGTTTATATAATAATAATAATAATAATAATAATAATAATAATCCATTTTTAAGGTCACGACCAAGCCAGACACCTAATTGGTGTATGAGACCCCCTTGTTTATGGGATAAGGGACCCCCTCCACCCAGTGATTTCACTGGTAAAGTCTACAAAAGTATACATACTCTACCCCTTCCGGATTTGAATTTGTGACCTCTCAAGAGAAAAGACATGTTCTTAGACGCACTTAAGAAAAAAAAATTAACCTAATCCCTTGTGATATTTATTTTTAATTTTATGTGATATTTTTATTATCATAGTTCCCCTAATTTCATTTGCTTTCAATATTCATGATTATCGCATTGGAATTTACCATGGGGAATATTCTCCTATCTTTCTAAGAATCCCCTCCACCCCATATGACTTTATTAATTTAACATTATTTTGGGACTTAGCCCTTCAAAAAAAATTTCCTTTCGGTTTTTCACATTTCACCTACCCGATGAGAGGATTCATGTCGTAGAATTTATATCAAAACTTTTGCTTTGAGGTTTACCCTTATGACACCATCTCCCTACTTTCTCGAAACTCATTTTCTCGACACCATTTCATAAGTTTAGCCATGGTATGGGTTTTCGATCTTTTACCCATCGAAACTTAGCCATGGATTTTGGCCTTCAGAGATTTCACCCATGCACCTCACTTATGATTTTACCAAAGCCCGAAGTCTAAAAACACAAAGTATTATTTTATATTATTTTCGGACTTAGGAATTCAAGAAGTATTATTACCCAAAGGCTTTTTGGGAGAGTTCTCTCTAGACTTTTCGTCGTCTGTCCATAGCCATTTGCAACTGTACAAGTGTTTTGTTAATCTGCCACGTGTGTCCACCGCCTCATTGCCGTCCACCACCGCCTCAATGCCGATTCCTGCTTCCACCCATACGCTGATTGCCGTCCACCGCCTCACTGCCCCTTCCCGCTTTCACCTATACGCTACTGCACTACTTTAGCAGTATCAAATAACTCCCTCGCCCTCCTTCGCTTACAACGCCCGAATCCGCATCGCCCTCGTTCCCTGCGCGGCCCTCCTGGTAGAAATGTGTGGTATTCCGGTAATGGCAACTTTGGCGGTCGGGCTCATGGTTTCCTACATCCTCGACTCCCTGGACTCCCTGCAGCTCAAGCAAGGCGCCTTCTTCGGCATCTGGTCGATCCTGCTCATTTAGCAGCTGACCTTCGTGCTTGGGGGTTCGACTCTCTCCACCATAGATTCCTGGCCGTTGTACATACTTGCCGTGCTGGTGTGCTGCGAGGCGAATTTTCTGATCGGTGTGTGCTTTGAAAATGCCGGAGAAATCAAAAGCAAACAATTCCCAGTCTGAGAATAGTGAAAGCAGATCTCTCACTTGGCAGCAGGTGATCATAAAATGAAGGTAAATTCATCAAAAACAATAACATTGTTTTTTTTTATGTCAATCCAGAGGCTTCAATTTTGATATCGTAATGGAGTTACAAGTATCTGTTACCAGAATCACGAAATTTGAATCAATTTTTAAAAAAATCTTTCTTGGCAATTCTTTTGCCCAA
>ML781945.1:521336-589052 GCA_009831015.1 Picea engelmannii
TCCCTCTTGTGGTTATGTCCTTCTTCAAGGAAGGTCATGTACCATCAAGTACTTGATTGAGCATCAAGTAGCCCCAGGACTTTTCCTGGGGTCTTATCCACCAAGGTCATAGACCAAGGATCAACCCATGCCCTAGGCATGGGCACCCTGGACCCTGTCCAGGGGCCCTAGACATATCTAGGGGCTTTTAACATCTTGGTCCCAGACCAAGAAACCCATGCCCCAGGCATGGGTACCCTGGACCTTGTCCAGGGGCCCTAGACATATCTAGGGTCTTCAAAAATGCTTGGTCCCAGACCAAGAAACCCATGCCCCAGGCATGGGTACCCTGGACCCTGTCCAGGGGCCCTAGACATATCTAGGGACTTTAACTGCTTGGTCCCAGTCCAAGAAACCCTATGCCCCAGGCATGGGTACCCTGGACCCTGTCCAGGGGCCCTAGACATATCTAGGGACTTGGCCATCCTCCAGGAGAATGGCTCTCGCTGCTGCATATAAATTTAACAAGTAGAGAAGAAGAAGATGAAATAATCTTATTCATGATATTAACACCAAAAATGCCTAGAAAAATTTTAATAACAAGAGAGGATACAGTCGGGTAAAACCAATAATATTTTTAATAAATATCACTCAAGAACAACTCTAAATGGAGATTGACCACTCATGAGCCTTTTCAACTTCTATTTATAATTCTTTTATATTCATTTATGAAAATTAATGGGAAATTTCAGTCATTTGATTAAGTTGTAGATATGTAAGTAATGGTTGTTACAGAAGGTGAAAGGTCTTCCTTGTTTTATAAAAGGAAAATCACTGAATGTAATAGGGGAATTTTTCCCATCATTTGATGGTGATACTATTATCTCAACAATGAAAAAAAGATCATAATTATTATCAAATGTGATTGGGAATACTCTATTGAAGTGTTTACTATTTAATCTTTTTTTAATGCTTGTCATATGAACTATTTCCATTATTGAAGTGTTTACTAGTTAATCTTTTTTTAATGCTTGTCATATGAACTATTTCCATGTCCAGTATTTGGAATTCTTATGCTATTATGATTTATGGTGAATATAGTGATGATGTTATAGAACTTATTTGCAACTATTTGTGATTAGTTCTAAAATTTCATTGATTTAATGCATTGTGAATGGACATGAACTATTTCTATTATCAATAACACTATCTCAAATTTTATTCATTTAATTAGTTTTTATCATGCATGATAGGTTAGAAGTAATTAGATTATATAGTTTGCATTTGTTTTAGTTAGATTAGATTTAGAATTAATTAAAGTTCTTTGGGAGACAATTTACTATCTTTCCTTTTTTCTTCTTTTAATTCGTAGTGGAAATTCGGCCCACATATGGGTCAGAAACACTACCCTAAATGAGAGTATGTCTGACTTGGACATACCATCAGGCGTTCTCCCTTAACTATCAACTATTTTGACATGTTAATAGAACTAGTTCTAGAAGGAGCGTCAGATGACAAGTTCAGCTTGTGGATTCATTCTTATTGATTTTTCCTTTTATTTACTAATGTTTCCTTCCCATATCCATTTATGGAGATGTTTTTTTGGTTGTGTACCTCTTAAAACTCCTAGAAATATTTTTCATCTCTCATCTCAAATTAAATTTGATGGGGAGGGTGAAACATCTGTATATGAACATGTTTTCCAATTCTCTAAGTTTTTTTGTTTTGTTTAATATATCTCATGAAAGTGTTATTTGCATGTTTTTCACTCTCAATTTTGCATTGTTTCAAGACTTGTCTGAAGCCTGAAGGCTCGAAGCCTATCAGGCTCCCCTTATCATGTTTGTCCCATCAAGTTGACTAAGTGAAGTCCCTTGTGATATTTTTGATATCCGAAAGAAGTTGGATTCTTTAGAATGATCTCTATCGGGTTATCTTTAAGGATTTCCCTCTTTTCAAAATCCAAAGTCCGAAGGTCTATTGAGCTTCTCGGATGTGGAACCATGTCATATTGTCATCCATTGCTTTCTTTCCACTTGTCACCTCCAGGGCCATGGATTGTGGTCTCACGTAAGTGCATGTTCCCTGATCATATTGGAGTCCCTCTCCTTGCAACCTTATCAAGTCATCCCTTTGTGATTCTCGCCTTGATCGAATTGACATATACCATTGCTCGACTAGCGTCAAGCTCCTTTTTCTCGTCACCCTTTATGACGTTAATATGTCATGCGACGTGCCATCTATTTTCTCATTGCCTTTTCGTCATTCGTTTTATCCAATTTACTGTAGTCACAATCTCCATATGATGTACCCATCTGACTTAGCACACAGTTATTTGAAATCTACATGATATACCTTGTTTTTATTTTTGGTCCCTAGGTGCAGAACACTAACTAGTGTGGAAACTTGATTCATGCGAAACTTGGCCTCATTTTTCCTATTTTTGTTTTGTATATATATTTTTATTTTCTTGTTAATTTTTCCTATTTTCATTAAAGTCCGAGTTTATACTATTCTATTATATCGTATTTTATTTATTTTGTTTATATAATAATAATAATAATAATAATAATAATAATCCATTTTTAAGGTCATGACCAAGCCAGACACCTAATTGGTGTATGAGACCCCCTTGTTTATGGGACAAGGGACCCCCTCCGCCTAGCGATTTGACTGGTAAAGTCTACGAAGGTATACATACCCTACCCCCCTCTGGATTTGAACTTGTGACCTCTTAAGAGAAAACACATGTTCTTAACCATTAGGCCCACTCAGGAGGTAAACTTTTTCTTTGAGGTTTACCCTTATGACACCATCTCCCTACTTTCTTGAAACTCTTTTGCTCGACACCTTCTCATAAGTTTAGCCATGGTATTATTTTCTTAATATTATTTCGGGACTTAGGCTTTTCGATATTTTACCCATCGAAACTTACCCATCAGGATTTTGGCCTTCATAGTTTTCACCCATGCACCTCACTTCTGATTTTACCAAAGCCCGAAGTCTAAAAACACAAAGTATTATTTTATATTATTTTCGGACTTAGGATTTCAAAAAGTATTATTTTATGTTATTTTTGGACTTAGGCTTTCAGTACTATTTCAGGATTATCTCTTCAGGAAATTACCCATCATAATTTTCACGTTCACGGTTTTCATGTCGAGTTTCTACTCCACTTACCGTACCTAGGATTTCTCCGAAGTTTGAAGGCGGACAATGGGGGTATTATTTTAACATATTTCAGAGGTGGAACTATAGGTTATTTTATTATTAAAAAAAAAATGTTTTTATTTTCCTATTTTCCGATTGTTTATTGGCTAAAATTTTTAAGTGGGCCCTAGGTCCCATGCCTCCTCTAGTTCTATACACAAACCAAGTAAGGGGAAGAAAAACATAATATACCATGAAAACTCAAATTACTCGATGCATGTAAGATAATTCTTTTAGGGTTGAAGATCGAAGGTTTAGAGCCCCTAAGACCAGATCAAGGGTTATTGGGCGTCGGCTTCAAGTGGCCATATCTTGACTTATAAGAGTCCAAATCATGATCAGGATAACTTGTTGGAAAGCTCTTGAGAAAAATAATCTATTGGAAGAATAAGTCAAGCTAGACCAACGACTGAAAATATTTAAAAACATCAAAGAAAAGAGGGCCACAAATTCAAAGGGGAATACAATGTGAAATTTCAGACAACCATAACTAAGGATCCAAAGGACGAAATCAAAACCAGGATAGCTCGTTGGAAAGATAGAAGAGAGAAGAATGCTATGGTACAAATATTATTGAAAAATTGATGATGAAAACACCGAAAAAATTCAAAGAACAGAAGATACCTGAATTTCATTAAAAATGGATCGTGCAATGTTTAGGTAATCATAATTGGAGTTCCAGTAGTCAAAATCAGACTTGGAAGAGCACCTTATAAATATGAAGTAGAGAAGAAGAAGATGAAAGAATCTTATTGATGATATTAACACCAAAAATGCCTAGAAAAATTTTAATAACAAGAGAGGATACAGTTGGGTAGAGCCAAGAATATTTTTAATAAA
This sequence comes from Picea engelmannii, assembly GCA_009831015.1. Taxonomy (NCBI): domain Eukaryota; kingdom Viridiplantae; phylum Streptophyta; class Pinopsida; order Pinales; family Pinaceae; genus Picea; species Picea engelmannii. Next base: position 525,366 of record ML781945.1, read on the forward strand.
TATCACTCAAGAACAACTCTAAATGGAGATTGACCACTCATGAGCCTTTTCAACTTCTATTTATAATTCTTGTATATTCATTTATGAAAATGAATGGGAAATTTCAGTCATCTGATGAATTTGTAGATATGAAAGTGTTGGTTGTTACAGAAGGTGAAAGGTCTTCCTTGTTTTATAAAAGGAAAACCACTGAATGTAATAGGGGAATTTTTCCCATCATTTGATGGTGATACTATTATCTCAACAATGAAGAAAAGATCATAATTATTATCAAATGTGATTGGGACTACTCTATTGAAGTGTTTACTATTTAATCTTTTTTTAATGCTTGTCATATGAACTATTTCTATGTCCAGTATTTGGAATTCTTATGCTATTATGATTTATGGTGAATACAATGATGATGTTATAGAACTTATCTGCAACTATTTGTGATTAGTTCTAAAATTCCATTGCTTTAATGCATTGTCAATGGACATGAACTATTTCTACGATCAATAACGCTATCTCAAGTTTTATTCATTTAATTAGTTTTTCTCGTGCATGATAGGTTAGAAGTAATTAGATTATATAGTTTGCATTTGTTTTAGTTAGATTAGATTTAGAATTAATTAAAGTTCTTTGGGAGACAATTTATTATCTTTCATTTTTTCTTCTTTTATTTCGTAGTGGAAATTAGGCCCACATACGGGTCATAAACGCTACCCTAAATGAGAGTAGGTTTGACTGGGACATACCATCAGACGTTCTCCCTTAACTACTTGACAAACTATTTTGACATGTCAATAGAACTAGTGCTAGAAGGAGCGTCGGATGACAAGTTCAACTTGTGGATTCATTCTTATTAATTTTTCCTTTTATTTACTAATGGTTCCTTCGCATATCCATTTATGGAGATGTATTTTTGGTTTTGCACCTCTTAAAACTCCTAGAAATATTTTTCATCTCAAATATCAAATTAAATTTGATGGGGAGGGTGAAACATCTGTATATGAACATGTTTTCCAATTCTGTAAGTTTTTTTTTTTTTTTAATATATCTCATGAAAGTGTTATTTGCATGTTTTTCACTCTAATTTTTCATGCTAGATCAAGAGTTGGTGTGAGACATTGTGGACTATCTCTATTCACACATGGGAATAGTTTATGCATGAAGTTTGGCATGCGTTTGAAAATTATAATTATGATGAATTGTGTGCAAAAATATTAGAGCTTAGGAAGAAAAAACATGAATCTCTTGAAAACTTTCGTATTAGATTTATGCATCTTTTCTATAGGTTTTCTTTGGAATATAGGCCCTCTATCGATTATTTGATTCTCTATTTAAATTTTCTTACTAATAACACAGATTAGTCAGAGGATGAAGAATCAAAATCATGTTTTAATGTTACTTTACATGTTGATTTGGATTTACATGAAATTGTTGAAAATACTAATGACTTGGTTGAACATCATATGTATGGATCTTTCTTTACTCCAGGAGATATATAACAAAGAGATAATTATTTTTAGGAAAAAGCATATGTATCCTCCCACCATTCCACTCATCCCTTCCTTCATTATGACGAAAAATAAACCTCTTGGGTAGTAAATTCGAGTTCATAATTTTCTATAGTTGACCAAGAGGAGGATCGTTTTGTTGATAATGGGACACTTCAGGTCACACCAATGGTTATGTAAGGTTCTCATTATCCTATCTCATCTTTACCATCACAAGAAATGGGGGAGGAAGCTATGGACTGAGACATGAATGCTGGTCATTCTATTAATGAAGAAAATATAGACAAAGAATACATGAAACCTTCCTAAAAAATGAATGAAGTGGAATTATTTATTCCGATTTTAATTGTTTTGTTGCTATAATATCTCCTATTTTAACCTAGATAGATCAAGAATTCTTTCCCATTGTTGTTGTATTATTTATTGACCCCTCTTGTTCTAAAAATTCCTCTGATTTTCTACTCTCTTCTAAACATGAGTATGTTTCGAAAGATACTTCAGATTCTCATGTTTTGCAGGAGAAAAACAACAATGTCAATCATTTCACTCAAGGAGAATAAATAAACGTACAAGAAATAACGCTTTTAACACAACAATCCACGTTTTTCTTAGAAGAGGAAAACAATGTTGATGAAGAAGGTGTTGATTGTGAAACCATTCCTAGTGTGGAGCCTACCGATCCAAAATCAGTCAACAATGTGCTTAAGGAAGAGGAAATACCATTTGAAGAAGAATTTTTTTGACATGTTTCTTTTTCAAGAGAGACTTTTCATTCTCCTAATTCTTCTACTTATTATTTTTTGTATCCTAATCTCTTTAATGGTTTGATTTTGCAGGATGCCACCCATTATCTTATTCAAATAAACTTTGTAGGGCCAATCCCTTTTGAAGTACTTGATGGTGGTAATGTGGATATGGAAGATAGATATGATATTGCATCTTCCCATGAACTTATTAATTTTATGCCTTATCAATGTTTTTCATGGGATGAAGGAAATGTTGTAGCAAATGTATATCATACCATGTATTCTTCTATTTCATCTTCATTTTTTATTAATAAAGAGTTTGTTCAAGTATCTCTTTAGTTGAGATTGTTGATGTTAGTGCCTTCCACCATTGTCTTAAAATTATGATTTATACCATGGTGGGTGTTGGTTCATGTATATCATTTGATCCCACTAATTTATCTCAAGTTAATGGTTGCTTGAAATATGATCCTAGGGAGGCTCCCCAATACAATGAAGTGTTGATGTTTTGTATCTTTGGGTATGTATTCTCACATGACCCTAGGTGTTGGGCATGTGGGAATCCTCATTGGCACCTCACTGCAATTTTCTTGAGGACAAAACCCTCTTGGAATGAAGTTGGGGCTTCATGGGTTTGGTTATGGGCCTTGTGGGATTTTGTTTAGGCTTCACACCCACATAGAAGCTCTAATTTGATGTTGACTTGTGGAAGGGCTTCTGAGTTAACCCCTAGACTTGTATAAATAAGAATAATTTCATTGTAACATTATTGTGTGGAGTGATACGTGTGGAGAGCTTGGTGATTTTAGGCGAAGCCACTTGTTGATCGAATTCCACCCATGGAGAGAGTTTGCTAGGCCTCATTCTATTGTTTTGTTCTTGTTTTGGGAAGGTCTCTTTGGTGGGAAGGCCGAGTAGGCCTGTGGTTGGAGTATTTTCTATGGAAGACAACATGGAGAGGGGTTGAGTATGACACCCTAGTGAAGATTTCTAAAGGAGGGAACCTTACTACTATTTTGTGGACTTTTCTGTGTGCTACAACTAGAGAGAAAAGAGGTCGAACCTTAGTTCAAGTGCAAGGTACGTGTTGGAGTTTTTTTTATGTAGGATAGTGTAGAGAGAAGGGGCGAGGTAGGGATGAAACTCAACCCTAATCTAGTTCAGTTGGAGACCAAGTGTAGGAGATGATAGAAAAAACAAAAATGAGAGGGCCTGAGACCCCTGTAGTGGTTGCTACACAGGTTGTAGCTTGTGGATAGGCCAACGAACCTTTGTAGAAAAAATGGAGAGGTTGTAGGCCTATTAACGCATCCAACAACAACTAAACCTTGGGCCGCAGCCTAAAGGGCCATGTTAAACTCTTGTTGGTTGGTTGTAGGTGAAGTTTAGTCTGGGTAATCCCTCATTCAGTTGAAAACAACATAATTTTGGGCTTGTTCTGAAGCTTCCCTAGTGGGAAAAGGTAGTATAAGATCTATGGTATAGTCTTTGTGGGTTGCAAGTGTTATAGGCCTCAGAAGAAGGCATTTGAGTGAGGTCTGAGGGAATCCCTGTGGGTTGGAACAACTACAATTTTTGGACATCCTTGAGGTCTGATGAAACAGTCTTGTGACATATGTATTGGATGGGACAACTAGATGGAAGGGCAACATTAAGGGCTAGGACAGTCTGTATAGTTGACTAGATTTGGGCATGAAAACCAAGAGGATTTTCGAATTGTTCAATAAGTGTACCATTGTACTTTGGCATGTTTTTCGTGTAAAGAATTTGGGCCATTTTCCATGGTACAGGATCCCTTGGCTTCATAATTAAGAATATTCATTTTGGGCATTAAATTCTTATGTACATGTATATGATTTAATTGATAGTTTTGATTTTTTGTTGTGCTAAGTGTTAGACATATCAGTGTGTTTATGTTTATAGTTCAAATGTTAATTTATGTATTATGTTGAGAACATAGACCATACCTGAGGTGTGTGTGCACCAAATCTTTGGTGCACTCTGAAATCTAACATGGTGTCAAAGTTTGAGGCTTTGATAAGGTTAGTCAGATCTGAGTTATTTACATAGATGACAACTCTGAGAGGGAATTGTAGTAGTGTTAAGGATCTAGCTCTAAGAGGGATCTACACTGACTGTTGCAGGTAGTAGTAGGTTAGATGGTCTCTAGTTTGAGACATGGAGTAGACCGTCCAAATGAGGAGTGGTGGACTAATGCATCTTGGTGGCGTGGCATGTTAGGAGTTTTTGTGGATTGGAAGAGAGCTTGATTCATAGTAGTATGTTGTGTGGTGGGTTTCCAACCCCTTGGATCGATTTCCAGTGGTTTGTCATAGGGAGTTACAATGGGTGCAACTATGGTGCTTTGGCACATACAAGATAGCTTTGTGTGGATGGGAGTTTGACAAGATAGAGTCTTCATTGGGTTCGAGAGTTTACATTGTCGAGGTGCGACAGTGTATGAGGTATTTGACCCAAGAGGATAAGGACACTTTCAAATATTAGTTGCATAGGTATAGAGTGAACTAGACTAAGTGCCCATATGCAACTCATGATTGTTTTAGAGAGATGACACATGTTTAGTTGCAGTGTGTGCATAGACATGGAGAGTCTTGTGACTTGGATGATGGACTTGAGAAGAAGTTCATTGGATCCTCATGACTTGGGTAAGCATGATGCTTGGCTTGGAGGAATGCATGGTTCTTATAAAGTGGGATCCAATGGCACATGACAGGGGCACGTGATTTGTTCAATAGCTTCACAGTGTTTGACTCGGGTATGTATATGGGGCTTAGTATGAAGACCATGCATGTAGTACAGGGATATGGAACAGTGGTATTCCAGATGGAGTCACATGATGTGTTGCGAGTGGAAAATGTGCTTTGGGTTCCAAGAATGTTTTCTCAAACTCAACAATTAAGGAGAAGGACTATGTTATCTAGCTTAGACATAGTTGTGGTCTCAAAGTTAGAGAGGAAAACATGTATAGGCAGAAGGGCCAACCTATGTGATCCATGAACAGGAGTAGCAGAGTGACAGTGGATAGGGAGCATGTAACTCTCGAGGTTGTGTAGGCTCAGAGGTAGCCCAACCTTAGATAGAGTTAGTGAATTCAGAGGGAGTCAGTAGGCTCAAAGGAGAGTCAATAATTTAGAGGGAGTCAATAGGATTAGAGGGAGATTCAACCATTCAGAGGGAGTCCACCTTCAAGTCAATATGGTAGAGAGACATCTTCCAAGAATGTCAATAATATGTCATGGCTTGAGATGGCCAGGAAGGATCCTCAGAAGTAGGAGGCTTATAGGAGTAGGGTGTCTTACGAGATGGAATCAATTCATACAATAGGATTTTGTTCAATGATAGAGGGTGAAGCCAATAAAGTGGATTTGAGAGAAGTTGTGGTAGTGGATCTAGTACCGAGACAAAGTTACTTCCAGGAGATATTGGAGTGGGTGAGAATACCTCCCTCACTGAGAGGGAGTGTTGGTGTTTTGTAGCTCTAGACAGATATTCTCATATGACCCTAGGTGTTGTGCATGTGGGGATCCTCGTTGACACCTCATTGCACTTTCATTGGGGAGAAAACCCCCTTGGAATGAAGTTGAGGATTCAAGGGTTTGGTGATGAGCCTTGTGAGCTTTTGTTGGGGCCTCACATCCACATAGAAGGTATAATTTGATGTTCACTTGTGGAGGGGCTTCTAAGTTAACCCATAGACTTGTATAAATAATAATAATGTCATTGTGACATTCTTGTGTGGAATGATAAGTGTGGAGAGCTTGGTGATTTCAGTCCAAGGAACTTGGTGATTGTAGTCCACCCATGGAAAGAGGCCACTAGGCCACAGTCTGTTGTTATATTCTTGTTTTGAGAAGTTTTGTTTGGTGGGAAGGCCAACTAGGCTTGTGGTTGGAGTATTTTTTTTGGAAGACAACATGGATAAGGGACGAGTATGGTGACCTAGTGAATCCTCCTAAAGGAGGGAGCCTTATTACGGTCTTGTGGACTTTTTCTGTGTGCTACAACTGGAGAGGAAAGAGGCTAAATCTCATTCCAAGTGGAGGGTATGTGTTGGGGTTGTTTCTATGTGGGATAGTGCAGAGAGAAGGGGATGGGTAGGGCTAGACCTCAACCTTGATCTATTTCACTTGGAGACCAAGTGTTGCAAGTAATAGAAAAGATTAAAAGGGAGGGTTTGAGACCCCTATAGTGGCTGCTACATGGGCCACAACTTGTGGATATGGCATCAGACCTATGGAGGATAGATTGAGAGTCTAGAGACCCGGTAACTCAACCCACAACCACTAAACCTAAGAATGCAACCTGGAGGGCCATGTTAAACTCTTGTTGGTTAGATATAAGTGAAGGTTAGGCTAGGAAATACCTCATTCAATTGAATATAGAAGAATTATAGGATTTTTCTAAAGCTTCCCCAGTGGGAAAATGTAGCAAGAGATATTTGGGATAGTCCTTGTGGGCTACACGTGTTACAAGAATTAGAAGAAGGCATTTGAGGGAAACACTGTGGGCCAGAACAACTACAAGTTTTGGACAACCTTGAGGTCAAATGAAATAGTATTGTGATAGTTGTATTGGCTAGGACAACTTGTTGGAAGGGCATCCTTAAGGGATGTGGCAGTCTGTGAAGTTGACTAGATTTGGGCATGGAAACTAGGAGGGTTTCAATTTTTTTTTGTGTGTACCATTGTACTTTGGCATGTTTTCCATCTAAATAATTTGGGTCATTGTCCCTTGTATGGGATCCCTTGGTTCCAAACTTAAGAACATGTATTTTAGGCATTGAATAATTGTGCACCTTTGTATGATCTAATTGCTAGTTTTGATTTTTTGTTGTGCTAAGTGTTAGACATATCAGTGTGTTTATGTTTATGTTTATAGTGCAAATTGTGTTAATTTATGTATACTATTGAGAACATAGACAAGACCTGAGGTGTGTGTTCACCAATTCTCTGGTGCACTATGAAATCTAGCATGAAGCACTTCACTCTACACCAATGGTTATGTCAGGCCCTCATTATTTTGTCTTATCTTCATAAATTAGCATGTATATCAACATAGAGATTCTCTCACCAATTCCATTTCATGCAGAATTCATACATGGTTCTCATTTGGTATGCTACTTTCCCATAAACTCCCTCCATTAATTCTTTGATACTCATGCTAAATTTGATGAACGAATTGAATCATGGTTGGAGGGATCTTACACAACTAAATTTCCCATGAATTATCACTGTAACATCTTTAGTATGGTGGACAGAGTTTTTCATGTTCTAAATTTTCCTACTTTTAGTCTATTTCTACTCATGTTTTCTGATGAACATGTGTTTGCAGGCTTAGGATTACATGGACAACTACATTGGCATTATGAATTTACATAGTTCATTTTCAGCCAGTGTAGTGTAGGATAGAAGTAGGATAGAATAGGCTAGTGTATTTTATTTGCATAGTTTAGTTTTGGTTTCTAGTTTTTTAATTAGTTTTCTTTTTTCTTCTTCTTTTTTATTATTGTTGAATGAATAGTAAATGGATTTCTCAACAAATATTGAAAAGAAATGGGAGGCTTGCAAGATAATTTTGTCCCTTCAATGGATTTTTGAGTCAAAACTTATTTTTGATATGGGGAAGATGGTTTTGTCTCATTCTCAAAACTTTCTATGTGTTGGAGACATTTTCGGATCATTGATTCCAATTATATTCACAATATCAAATATTTTTACATGCATTGGGTCATACTACAAGAATAATATTTTAAATTAAAAATACAATTCCATTATATTTGTGGTGACAATGAGCACTCACAATCGATCAATATTCATGTCAACACGATTCTAATTGGAAGTTTACTTGATTGGGATTCTTCTTAGTTATGATCTTGTTATCCCACATATAGTAAATGGAAGTTTGAGTGTTAACATTCCACCCATCTCAAACTAAGTCCGCTCCAATTTCCGTTAGTTCTGTTGGATGATATTTTTTGGATTTATGTGGGTGGATTCTTACCCAATGATTGTTTTCTTTTGTTACTTTCAGCCAACATGATTTTAACATAGACTTAGCATAATGAGCTTAGCTTGTTTTTTCTTTTTGAGTTGTTTCTTTTCAACACCATTTGTTTTAGTTTTTAGCTCTTGGATACACATAGCTTATGCTCTATTCAATCAGTCTTTTAAGGATGAGTTTGCCTTGGATCTTGCAACTGGCTTGACTCAAGTTTCTTCTTATATGTGGTAGAGAGAGCTATTTTTTCAGACTATCTGGAAACATGTTTTTACAATTTTGGAAAATGTTTTTCTACAAACCTTTTTGTTGAAATCTATTTCATAATTTTCCTTGGGAATCAATCATTTTATTCGCCAATTCATTGGTAGACTAAAGAATCAATCCTAGTCCTGTCAATCAATGAGGTTTTCACACCTGGCATTTTTTTGGAAAGTATATATCTATCCTTTGTATTTGCTTATTTCAAGTCACACATTATGGTTACGGTCTTGATTAATTTGATTTTTATCATGTATTAGCACTTCCCTCTTATCTTAATGTTGAAATCATTCAAATTCTTTAGGGTTGTAAATACCTTGGTGGAAAATGTCAATGTAACTTCTAAGATTGTAAATTTTGAGTTTTCAACATCCTTTTTTACCTTAGCCATGGTAATAAGTTTTCAAGATATGAATTTGTTGTGGTTGTAACTCATCAATATATTGAACATCACACTCTTTAACATTCTCTAAATCTGAACTAATAAAGGACTCATGTTTATTCATAACCTTTGAGGATCAACTTGTTTGGGTCATATTGGAATCTTTTTTATTTGATATCTCTTTCTCATGATCTTGTTGGTTTTGTTTCTCGGATTATATGTTTAGTTTTTTTGGATTGAAAACTTATTTAGTATAGAGACAAGTTACACAAACATTGACATTTCATTTTCTTAATATTCTATGTGATATGTAAGCTCATGAAGTGAAATTCGTAGTTTTACTTCTTGGAACATTATTGGAAACTCTACGATACCAGTTTCATGTATTTTCTCATCATGTCAAACATCAACTTATTACTTATTAGAAATCGGGTTTTATTCATATAGATTTTATCTGAAATTATGTGTACCTTATCAAGGCAGTTATTTGAGATTATTTGTACATTATCATAGTGTCTTAATTACTTCCATATCCATAGTTATTTCATCTTCCCTCTCACAAGGTTGAAGATAATTCTATGGATGTTCCACATTATTATTATTATTAATGTCAAAAGGAAACAAATACCTTAGTGTGAAATGTTGGTGACTTTTAAATAAGTTTTTTATATAACTTTTAAGAATGACCAAGGATTGGTGGTGGAAACATATCATTACAGAATGGATGGAATTATCAATTTTATTGTTCTATTTGTGTATTTGATTGATTATGATTTCAAGAAAAAAAATAATGTTTCTAGGGATCCAAATCCTACAACAATCAATGATATTGAGTCTTTTGTCGAAAGGAATATTGTGGGAAAACAAAAGATGCTTATTTCTCAAGAAGGTTGTGAGATTTGGGTAAATGAACGAAAGATGAATACTTGATGACTAAACTAGAGTTTACATCAGTTTTGTGTCAACCAATCTAGTTTAAGTTTAGAATAGCTTAGTAGGAGTTGCTTAGGATTAGTTTAACCTTGTGTTGAGGAAAAAATATGAAATGATCTTACTCAAGTATTTTCAGAATATGCTTGGCTAAAGAAAAATAGATGGGAATATCACCCTATGTTTATATCCATAAAAAATAATATCTTAACTCACAAGTATTGATTACAAGTGCTTAGGCTAGTCTTTTTACAAATAAAAGCTTGCTAGAAAATTCATTATTTATATGATTTTATGAATATAACAGTTGTTGAAATAAATGTAGAGACACAAGTAAAGACACCAAGATGATAATCAAGAGAGATGAGACATAAATAAATCATTTATTTCATTCCAATTCATCAAAGAGTCATTCTCTTTACAAAATTTCCTGATTAAGTTTTAGACCAAAGTCAAACTTAGACGTCGCCGATGAAACATACAAAAGGACCTCTAACAGAAAATAAAAAACTGAACTCTAAAAAATAGATCAACTTGCCACAGATTGTTGCCCACTCAACTCTGCACAATAGCCTTTGTCAGTCATGAAAACTAATTCACAAATAGACATGTCTACACAGACTATCAAAGATGGATCAACACCTCTGAAAAACAAGTGTCTAAATGATGTAATTCAACCCTGAATCATGTTTCCTACAATAAGACCATGCTATCATAAAAAATAATTAGGCTTATGATAAATTAAGGAATGAATGAAAACTGAACTATCTCAACACAAACTCAAAGAGCAAACCTTAGTATGTTTCTCCTTCTATCTTTCCCTTGTTCCTCCCTTTCCTTTTTCCTTTAATCAAATTAGAATTGGTTGAAGTAGTTGAACTACTTCATTAGTTAAGTTAACTAAAAACCCAACCAACTTTTTAGTTACTGGGGGCAAAGTAATAAATCATAATAAGAGTTTTAAATAAATAATAACTAGTAGATGGGACCCCTTGTGACTCCCTTTAGCTCTTAACAATCATAACTAACTAGTTAATTAAACAAAACACACCTCCTTGTGACTCCTATCATCACATTCATATTTGAAAATTTAACTCATTGATGTTTGAAATTATTTTCAAAAATATATTACTCATATATCCAAAGAAAACATGTTGTCCAAAACTTCTGAAGTCAATTGTCATCAACAATAAATAAATTAAAACTCAAAAACCATATTTTCCACTCTAAGATGCAATCTTTCCTTGGTTGTTGTTGTCACCCTTTGATTTCTCTAAATTTTTCTTTGGTTGCATTGATCCTTTAGGCCTAATCTCACTGATCACATGAAAACAATTGTTCCTCAAATGAATCCAGGAAGACATAGATTTATTAGAGCCATTGGAGGGTGAGGAAGGGGCAACAATGGATTTTCCTTTGTTAAGGGCATGGTGAGCCTCGGTTTTCAACCTTTTGCTAGCATGAGAGGACTGAACTGGTGAGTGGACAGGTGCAGCTTGGAAAATATGATTGATAGGCGGGGGAGAAGGTAAGTACAAATTGGGGCAGCCGTGATGTTGGGAGACTGTCGGGTGGAGAATATCTTTCCATCCATATTTTTCGGGAACCTCGGGTTGCAATGAGACATGAGGGAGCACGGGAATATCAGAGGCTTGTGGATCTTGGAAGGGAGGCCTTTCAGGCCTAGGTTGGACCACTCCTTTCTCAATCCAATTGCAAATTCCAACCTGAAATAGCTGTCCTAACTCTTTAGAGTCAACATCAAAATGAATGGAGAATATAGGCCTTCAAGGGCCTCTGTTCCAATTACCTCTTCCTCAGTTACCTCTTCCATTGCTACGTTGGTTGAAAAAACTTATTCCTGCATGCATTATTGATTAACAAATAATTCTTTTAACAACCATACATGACAACTTCTTAAAAATATGAAATAAATTTTGGCTCAGCAACATATCAGGTTCATGCAATCCAATCCATACAAATTTCTTAACGATTGTCAATGAGTAGGGGGTGAACAAAGGTTCTGGGATATGCGAGGGGTTGTATTGAAAGAAAAAAAATGTTAAAATGAGGGGGAAAATAATCATGGTTACTTATCAAAGACAAAAAGAAATCAGCTGTAATGTAAACCAAAGAATATATCACTGTGTTCCAACCAAGAAGCTGCGATTTCAAACTGTTTCAATACAAAATTCTTTTAACTGTAATTAAATCTCAAGAACGGGGAGTGAAAAATGAATGTGGCAAGGAGAGGGGGTTGTAATTAGCGAAAAACGAAATAATGGTAGGGAAAGAGAGCGGATACTGTTCATAAAATTAACTAAGTAATCCATAAAATCATTCTATATCAAACGTAAACGATCCAACACCAACCAAACAATAATTGTGATCAAATGAACAACTACTGTGTATGATCAATCAATTTTGTGCATTAACTTGTTCATTGTTCATAATCAAATATTTAACACAGTGTAACCAAACAAGACAATATGCATTCCACAACAACCTGTAGAAGAGTTTTGTTTCTTTTCGTTTATCCATTTAATTTTTTAAAACAATTCCCAAAAGAATAAACAATCACTTAATTCCACTCTAGATTCAACACTAAAACATCAACCACTATCCACGAATTATTTCATTGATCAAACCAGACACAAAAATCGTGCCCTATTTTATTCATCAATTCCATTTAACAATTAAGTTGTAATGAGACCATACTATCACATAATCTGTGCTCATCTCTAATATCAACTATACACAATGGACAATCAACAAATAATCATGAATATATCAAATTGCAACAACCTTGACTTGCCATTTAAATGCACAACAATCACTACTTTGACTTATGTGATGTTGTATGATACACAAACCAGTCAACTAAATGCAAGAGCATTACTGCGAATGTAAATGTCTATTTACTCTCGATCTAAACCTCAAACGAAATTGAGTTATCAATCCAATACAAGGAAACAATGACAATATGCCTAAATCCATTTCTCAATTCAATCAGACTGCAACCAAACCATGCTATTATAAACTCCGTGCCCATATCTGATGGCGTAATCAAACAATATCCATAACATACACAATGGATGACCATGCCACACCTACTACGATTGCAATACTCCCATTTGTCAATTTAAAACACATAGTCACAACAACCATCAACTCAACATAACATGTTGTAGGAAGTCCACACCAACCAATTCATCACGCATGAAGCATTGATGTGACTTAATCAATTAAAAATTAATGTTGGTTTAACAATTCAATAATTACAATGTAAGAGACAACGACTGTGTATTCGATCCCATTTCTCCAAGCAACCAATTAACCATGCTAAGCTTATCAATTCAATTGTCATGGTAACCAATGCAGTGACTAAATACCAAAATCAACACCACTGTCAACATAATCAATAGAGACGATCCAGTAATCGAACATTGTCGACAATACACCACAAACTCATAAAAATCAACAGTATACCCGACATGACATAATGATTCCCTCTATAAAAAAAACGATCTTGAGAAATCAAGGGTTCGTTCTGTGGATCAACACAAGGAGATTGGAGTTGACCCCCAACATCAGGTGAGAACCTCTGAGACCAACGGTTCACACACAGGGTATACCACCAATGAATTTGTAGATAGGGTGACAGTTCACGAGATACGAGAGACTATGAACAGAGGAGCAAAGGATTCATTTTGGTCTTGTAACAACACTTAGAACACACAGAGTATAACCCTCGTATTTTTTCCAATCAACCGAAGAATGGTGAGATAAACATAGCTCATAAATAGAAATCAACCTTAAGCAAGCCCTTTGGCATAACAACCACCATAACCCACTGCACAAACATCAGTAATATGAACAAACCCATACCCAAGTGAAATAATACATAGTGACACAAGGTGTTGCAAACCCAACAACCCCATAATAGCAAAATGACCGGGTATGGTGATAAGAATGCATTGAGACAGCCAACCAATATGGAACGAATGAAACCCTTCAACCAAGACCAATAAGGATGACATAGAGCCTTCATGGCTTCTAACACTTAGAATGATCAATGAAACTATGACTTCAAACATTATTGCAATGAAAACCACACCAAGAAGTCATTCCAGAAAAATTTCACAATTTTACACAGTTACCAGTCTTAAGAAAAGTACAGACCCATACAACACCAAGTCAATATCTATTTCATAACTAGAGAGGGTTCATGGATTGGGAAACGACATACCTATAACCAAGAAACCCTTAAAAACGTGAGCTTGGCCAAACAATTCTTCCTCTGATTGAAAATCAGAGGTTAACTAGAATGAACGCAATTGAACAATATCCAAGCTAGGGTGATGACCAGTGGGAGGGGTATGGAGTGACGTGCAGTAAATTCACGTCGCCTCCATCATCCATTCATTCAATTCCTTAGTACACGCCAACCCACTATTCCATTAATTCATTCAATTAAACCATGCATCGAAACCAACATCCACTATTTGTCAAAAGCGCCACCCTATGTCACCTAAACCACGCCAACCATACTATAACACATATTACATGTGTTTCCATATAAATCAATAAATCATATAGACACTAACCTCGTTAGCTAGGACTAACAACCATCCTTTTAATTCCAATGCATATAGTGTATCATATTAGTATAGTACAGTTTCTTCCTTTTGTATTTTTTATATATATATATTTTTTATCTCTTTTCAACTGCTCTTATGTGTTGCTACTAACACGTCTCTTGTGCAGGTGTCACAATAATGAATCCATGAACAAATATCAAGGGTAACAATGGATAATCATAGGCCATCGTAACATGAAATTAGATCTTAGAGCAACGGAAACAACACATAACATGCCTTATCAATCATTCATTTGTTGCAATTAGAACCAACACATAATAGGCCTTATCCATTGCCAATAAAACCAAGGTAACTTTATCAATCATGTAGAACCCTGTAAGCAGTGTCGAACAACAACATAAAAATGAAATAAAAACTAGATCGAATCTCCCAATCTACAAGGGGGTCCCACCTACTAGTATTATATATCTTGTTAGCTTATAATAATAGGTTTTAGCAATACTTTGCAGGAAAAATCCTTGTTGCTATTTTTAATCGTCAACAAACTCGCGAATCCACAGGGAAATTTGTTTTCAATAGATTAGAACTCAGAACTCATGGTTTCGCAGGTCAAGAAGATATCACCAAGAAGATTATGCAATAGGGGGAAGTGAGTGAATTTAATGGAAAAATGATCGGGAATTCGGGAATAACTCATGAAAAGTGTTAAGTCCACTATGTGCATAATCATGCAACTAGGATTGGCTCTTAACTTCAAGGAGAAAATTTATGGACTTGCTCTCTTAAATTCTCAAATGGATGAAGAAAAGGAAATCAGAAGCGGAAGATAACCCAAATAAATTTTTAGACAATAGTGGAAGAGGATAACAATTTCAAGTGTGATTCTCAAGGGAAACATCGTGACAACTGTGTAAACTTGATTTCTATTGACCAACAACATATCGCAAGAGTGACACTATGGAAAAACTAATCCAACATCTTATTTTGACCAAATTAACTAAAAGATGGTAAGCAACAAAATCATGACAGAAGTAAAATTGCAAAAATTAAAACAACAACAATAAAATGATAGAAATGTAAAAGCAGTAGGAAATGTTTTAAAACAGAAAGCAGAAGTCAAACTATTGTGAAGCAAAAAAGAAAATAATGCAAAATTGAAAGCAAAGTTAGGTTACTAGTATACAGAAAATCCAACAGTGTTAGAACTTTTCACATTGTTCCCACTTAATGTTTCAAGTGAGAACCATTAGTGTTGTAGGAAAATAATTGCTTCTGTAAATCCTTTAGAATGTAAGAGTTAGTATCCAGGACAAAATGATTTTGAAAGGACCCAGAAATAACACTTGGAACTCTGAGGTAATTATCAATCCTTTAACATATACAATTAGATCATCAAGATATATAAATACTGATGAATTCGTCAAGAGTTGTTTGTATAGGTATTTTAAAAGAGGTACTTGCATCAGGTAAGCCAGAAAGCAGGAATTTATAAGTCATGGTACCCCAATTAGTGATAAGAGTGGTTTTGTGAACATATGCCCCTTTTTCCTTGATTTGACGATAACCCAAAAAACTGTCAAGAAAGGGCCTCATCTGTGACCTTACAACCTGTTGCAGAAACATTTCCATATTAAGAGGAGGGAAAGGATTTTTCATAATAGCCTGACTGACTGTGTCAAAATTAATGTAGTTTCTAATATGATCAGTGGCATTCGGAAAAGGTCCCCAATTGGAAACCCATTTAGGGTACTTGACTAGAAAAATGATCCCAGCCTCTAAGAATTTTTCCAACCTCCTCTAAAAAGTTTCTTTAAATGCAGGGTTAATAGGCAGTTGTTTCTTCCTAACTAGTTTCATGCCTTCCTTGATGGGGATATTATGTTGTATAAGACCAGGATCAAAACCACGAATATCCTCATAAGACCAAGAATAAACATATTAAAATCCATCCAGTATCTTGGCAAACTTCATTTCTTCTTTATCAGAGCATTTGGCACCTATTCTAACATCATTTGAAGATTCAGGTGCCCCAATGTTCAAGGGGATGGTTTCACCCACCTTCCTTCTTGACTCCTATTTTTTTTTGTTTCTCCTTATTTCCTACATCACTCAATGAAAACGAACTCTCTAGAGGATTCAATCCCTTAAGAATCCTGTTGTCTTCTATGGATATAATTCCCTTAGGCTTAAGAGGTTCATTTTGAATGAAAGCACAATTTCTCTCACTGTTAGGGAAAACCTTCCAAGATTCTATATTTTCAAGGATATGCGGACGATATAGAGGTCAAAAAGTACAATCAGATACATGAGGCAGAAGGTGTCGATTAGGAGAAGATGCAAAGACAACGAGCCAATCATCCATTGATTTTAACTCCCTCTTAACATGAGTGATGTTGAAAGATAAAAGGTTTGAGATAAGTGCCCAAATAGTTTGGGTGTATCGTTTCATCAACTTGTCACTAGGAGAGTAAATTTTATGTACAAGGTTCACGACAAGCTCGAAATCCCCAAAAAATGAAAGGTGGTCACAACCAAGATTATAGGCGTTATCAATGCCTAATGATAAAGCTTCGAATTCAGTGACATTGTTTGTGCAAGCAAACTCCAACATGTAAGAAAAATTATGGATTTTTCCTATAGGAGAAATCAATATAATGCTAGCTCTATTACCTTCATTAGGGCATGAACCATAAAATTTCATGTGCCACATACCATCATCTAAATCAATTTTTTTAAAGGGAATGCCATTCTCCTCGGCAAAGATGGAATACACCCCTAGGTCCTCTTCGATAATTCACATTAGGCTATGGAACACTCTCTATGTAAGGTGAAATCCTTCCCTCTCTAAGGACTATAATGTTTTTACCATTTTGAGGAATGGATAAGTGTGTCCCATCGAGTGAGAGGTATCCACCCATCAAGGCTTGCCAATATCTTACCAAGATGATTGAGTAATTGCTTACTGGCATATCAATTACCTGAATACTAAGGGTTGTCTTTCTTTTAGGGTGAGTGCACAAAACTAAGGTCACATCTTTAATCTCTCCTATGGTTGTTTGTTGTAGACTATTATAGGAAAGCATGCTTCTGGTGTTTTCATTTGTAAAATACAATCCTATCTCTTCCACACTAATCTTCGACATCACACTTGGGCCTGAACCGCCATCAATGAGGCAACAATGTGAAATCTTATCCATAATCTTTACAGAAATGTAAAGCGGGGGATTTTTTACATGGTATCTAAAGTTATGTACACCTACTTTATTTAGAGACAAATCCTCTTCGTTTACCTCTTCAGAAATATTGAATACAACGGAAGATTTTCCTTCCATGAATTGTTTCATATGCATCTGTTGTCCAGGCATGACAAAAATGTCCATAAGGGTTGCATCTTCTTTGATGTTGGCCAACTGATTCAAGATATTTTACTTGGAAGAGGGGAGAGGGGAATTTGTTCCTTGACTGTCAGGAACCTTAGGAACTTGAACATCAACAATGGGTGAGGATGAGATCAGGATAGAAGCATTGTGGGTAGGATCAAATTTTCCCTTGGGAGCATAGGCTTTGTTCCTAGTATTGATGATCATAGCATCTTCTGGCTCTGCAAAATCTAGGACATCGATAGTAGTTTTTGGTCTTTTACCAAATATATTATCTCTGGAACTCTTCCTTACCTTAGATGTGGCTTCCTCGCAGAAGTTACACCAACTTCGAGGAAAGGTAACTTTAGGCTAAAAATTATTTTCAATAATATTTCTAAAGCGGGGTGCAGAAGAGGATGAAGCTCCAGGCATGAGAGGGGAGACAGTTCCCTTTTGCTCGAACACTATCATACTATTATTCATGTCTTGTACTATATGTAAGAGGGAGGACATGTCTGTTTGTTTAACCGATTCTCCCTTAGGAAGACCAGTTCTTTTAAGCTGTTCTTCATACTCTAAACAAGTATGCAGAGTGGAACCGATATTATCAATGAATTTTTCCTCAAGCCTATGATGGTAGGGGGAAGTTAATGCATTGTAGTAATGCATGAAAGTGGCTTGGTTATAAGGATGAATGAGCTTAGGGATCTGATTGTATAACTTAGTGAAACGTAAGTTGAAGGACTTGATGGTTTCACCATCCTTATAGGCGATGTTATTGTATTCCTGTAAATTCTCAGCTGGGCTTTTAGATTGTCCATAAGTGGATCTAAACCAGTAGATTAAATCCTTCCAGGTAGACAGAATCTTAGGAGGAAGGTCAAATAAATCAGCCGCATCCTTTCCCTTCGAGGAATTGATGAATAAGTGCATGCAAGTATCATTGTCATTGGCTCCTATGTTGTGACAAGCATTAGAAAATGCCACTAGGTGTTCGTTGGTAGTGACAATGTTATTTTCTGAAAACCTAGGAAGATGTTCTTTGAATTTAGGAAGTGGACGAGTAGCAGGTGTTAGGTTAAGAGGAGAGGACACATGCCACGGTGTGGTTGTGGTGTCTTCTTCAAACTAAAAAAGCCCATAATTTTTAATGACTTTGGTGGGATTTGTGGTAGATTGGATAGGGATACGGTGGCTATATTAGCTACCAATCATTGACGAAGATGAAGAGTGAGAAGAGGAAGCACTTCCAATGCCACTAGAGCCACCACTAGACTCCATCTTGTGGATGATAGGTGAAGGATAAAAAGATGAACTTGAAGAATCAGACAAAGTTCTCCTTAGATCACTTTGTTGGGTAGATAACACAATGTTCCTTCTTCCTATTTCAACAATAGGGTTAATTTCGGGTGATAAGCCTCTTCTTCTTCTAGAGACACGAGAGTCTAAGGACATGAAAGAAAGGCCAAAACTGAAGGAACAAGAAGGTTATTGTTGATTTATAGGATGCCTACATCTAGCTTCCCAATGTTCTTGGGCACTAATATCTTGCTCAATTGCTGCCCATGAATGATTAAGATCAGCACGAGTATTCGCAGTGTCTAAAATGGTGTTAAACAGGTTCAAAGCAATGTTGGTCTGATCTTGAAGACCGGGCTCAATATTAGGCTGCCTTGCAACAGGCACAATCATTAACAAATAAAATAGTCAAATAATCAATATCAAAAAAATAGATGTATTCGATGAGAATCGAGTATAAAAATTAACCAGAGAGATATTGAAGATCTCCCCAGTATGGTCACCAAATAAATGTTGAGGAAAAGATATGAAATGATTTTACTCAAGCATTTTCATATTTTTCTTAGCTAAAGAAAAATAGACAGGAATGTCACCCTATGTTTATAGCCATCAAAAATAATATCCTAAATCATGAGTATTGATTACAAGTGCTTAGGCTAGTCTTTTTATAAATAAAAGCTTGCTGGAAAATTCATTATTTATATGATTTTCTGAATATAACAATTGTTGAAATAAATGTAGAGACAGAAGTAAAGACACCAAGATGATAATCAAGATAGATGAGACATAAAACAATCATTTATTTCATTCCAATTCATTAAAGAGTCATTCTCTTTGCAAAATTTCATGAAGAAGTTTTGGACCAAAGTCAAACTTAGACGTCCCCGATGAAAGATACAAAAGGACCTCTGTCAGGAAATAAAAAACTGAACTCTAAAAGCTGGATCAACTTGCCATAGATTGTTTCACACTCGACTCTGCACAATAGTCTTTGTCAGTGATGAAAAATAATTCACAAACAAACAAGTCTACACAGACTATCAAATATAGATCAACATATATGAAAAACAAGTGTCTGAATGATGTAATTCAACCCTGAATCTTGATGCCTACAATAAGACCTTTCTATCATAAAAAAAATTAGGCTTATAGTCAATTAAGGAATGAATGAAAACTGAACTATCTCAACACAAATTGAAAGAGAAAACCTTAGTATGCTTCTCCTTCTATCTTGCCCTTGTTCCTCCCTTTCGTTTTGCCTTTAAGCAAATTAGAATTGGTTGAAGTAGTTGAACTACTTCATTAGTTAAGTTAGCTAAAAACTCAACCAAATTTTTAGTTAGGGGGGGGAAGTAATAAATCATAATAAGGGTTTTAAATAAATAATAACTAGTAGTTGAGACCCCTTGTGACTCCCTTTAGCTCTTAACAAACTCAACATAACTAGTTAATTAAGCAAAACACCCATCCTTGTGACTACCATCATCACATTCATATTTGACAATTTATCTCATTGATATTTGAAATTATTTTCAAAAATATATTACTCATATATCCAAAGAACACATGTCCAAAACTTCTGAAGTCAACTGTCATCAACAATAAATAAAATAAAACTCAAAAACCATATTTTCCACTCTAAGATGCAATCTTTCCTTGGTTGTTGTTGTCACCCTTTGATTTCTCTGAATTTGCCTTTGGCTACACTGAGCCTTTAGGCCTAATCTCGTTGATCACATGAGAACAATCGTCCATCAAATGCATCTAGGAAGACACATATTTTTTCAGATCTATTGGAGGGTAAGGAAGGGGCAACAATGGATTTTAGTTTGTCAAGGGCATGGTGGGCCTCAGTTTTCAACCTTTTTCTAGCATGAGAGGACTAAATTGGTGAGTGGATAGGTGAAGCTTGGACAATCTGATTGATATACGAGGGAGGAGGTAAGGAAACATTGGGCCAGCCACGATGTTGGGAGACTGTTGGGTGGACAATCTATTGCCATCCGTCATTTTCGGGAACCTTTTCCTCGGTTACCTCTTCCATGGCTACCTCAGATGAGAAAAATCATTCCTACATGCATAATTGATTAGCAAATAATTCTTTTAACAACCATACATGACAACTCCTTAAAAATATGAAATAATTTTTTGCTCAGAAACATATCAGGCTCATGCAATCCAATCCATACAAATTGTTTAACTATTGTCAATGAGTAGGGGGTGAACAAAGGTTTTGGGATATGCGAGGGGTTGTATTGAGTGAAAAAAATGTTAAAATGAGGGGGAAAATAATCATGGTTATTGCTCAAAGACAACAAACAATCAACTGTAATGTAAACCAAAGAATATATCACTGTGTTCCAACCAAGAAACTATGATTTCAAACTGTTTCAATACAGATTTCTCTTAACTGTAATTAAATATTAAGAACATGGAGTGAAAAATGAATGTGGGAAGGTGAGGGGGTTGTAATTAGCTAAAAGTAAAATAATGGTAGCGAAAAAGAGTAGATATTGTTCATAAAATTAATTAAGTAATCCATAAAATCATTCTATTTAAATGTAAAAGATCCAACACCAACCAAAAAATCACTGTGATCAAATGAACAACTAATATGTATGATTCAATCAATTATGTGCATTAACTTTCTCACTGTTTGTAATCAAGTCTTTAACACAGTGTCACCAAACAAGACAATATGCATTCCACAACAACTTGTAGAAGAGTCTTGTTTCTTCTCATTTATCCATTTAATGTTTTAAAACAATTCCCAAATGAATAAACAATCACTTAATTCCACTCTGTTTAGCACTAAAACATAAACCACTATCCACAAATTATTTCATTCATCAAACTAGACACAAAAATCATGCCCAATTTTATTCATCAATTCCATTTAAAAATTAAGTTGTAATGAGATCATAATGTCATAGAAATTGTGCTCATCTCTGATATCAACTATACACAGTGGACAACCAACAACCAACAAACAATCATCAATATATCGAATTGCAACAACCTTGACTTTCCATTTAAATGCACAACAATCACTACTTTGACTTATGCGATGTTGCATGATACACAGACCAATAAACAAAATGCAAGAGCGTTAGTGTGACTGTAAATGTCTATTTACTCTAGATCTAAACATCAAAGGACATTGAGCTATCAATCCAATACAAGGAAACAACAACAGTATTCCTAAATCCATTTCTCAATTTAATCCGACTGCAACCAAACCATGCTGTTATAAAATCTATGCCCATCTCTGATGGCGTAATCAAACAATATCCATAACATACACAGTGGATGACCATGCCACAACTATTAGGATTTCAATACTCCCATTTGTCAATTTAAAACACACAGTCACAACAACTGTCAACTCAACATAACATGTTGTAGGAAGTCCACACAAACCAATGCATCACGCATGAAGCATCGCTATGACTTAATCAATTACAAACTATTGTTGGGTTAACAATTCAATAATTACAATGTAAGAGACAACGACTGTTTATTCAATCCCATTTCTCCAATCAACCAATTAACTATGCTGAGCGTATCAATTCAATTTTCATAATAATCAATGCAGTGACTAAATACCAAAACCAACACCACTGTCAACATAATCAATAGGGACGAGCCAGTAATCGAACATTGTCAACAATACACCACCAACTCATAACAATCAATAGTATACCTGACAGGACATAATGATTCCCTCTATAAAAAAACAGGCTTGAGAAATCAAGGGTCCATTGTGTGGACCAACATAGGGAGACTGGAGTCGACCCCCAACATCGGGTGAGAACCTCCAAGACCAACGGTGCACACAAAGGGTATGCCACCAATGACTTCATAGACAAGGTGACGGTTCACGAGATAGGGGAGACTATGAATAGAGGATAAAAGGCTTCATTTTGGTCTTGTAACAACACTTAGAACACGCAGGGTATCACCCTCGTGGTTTTCCCAATCAACCGAAGAATGGTGAGATAAACAAAGCCAAGAAATAGCAATCAACCTTAAGCAATCCCTTTGGCATAACAACCATGATAACCCACTGCGCAAACATCAGTATTATGAACGAACCGATACCCAAGTGAAACAATACGCAGTGAAACAAGGTGTTTCAAACCCAGTAACCCCATAATAGCAAAACAACTAGGTATGGTGATAAGAATGCATGGAGACAACCAGCCAATTTGGACCAAATGAAACCCTTCAACCAAGACCAATAAGGATGACAAAGATCCTTCATGGCTTCTAACACTTATAATGATCAATGAAACTATGACTTCAAACATTATTGCAATGAAAACCACACCAACCAATCATTCCAGAAAAATATCACAATTTTACACAGTTGCAAGTCTTAAGAAACAAACAGACCCATACATCACTGAACCAATATCTATTTCATAACCATAGCGGGTTCATGGATGGAGAAAAGACATACCTGTAACCAAGAAACCCTTAAAAACGAGAGCTTGGCCAAACAATTCTTCCTCTTCTTGAAAATCATAGCTTAACCAAAATGAACACAATTGAACAATAGCCAAGCCAGGGTGACGACCATTGGGAGGGGTATGGAGTGACGTGCAGTAAATGCATGTCGCCTCCATCCTCCAGTCATTCAATTCCTTAGTACACGACAACCCACTATTCCATTAATTCATTCAATTAAACCATGCATCGAAACCAACATCCACTATTTTCCAAAAGTGCCACCCTATGTCACATGAACCACTGCCAACCATACTATAACGCATATTAAATGTGTTTCCATTTAACTCAATAAATCATATAGCCACTAACCCCGTTAGCTAGGACTAACAACCATCCTTTTAATTCCAAATCATATAGTGTAGCATATTAGTATAGTAAAGTTTCTTCCTTTTGTATTTTGTTTACATTTCTTTTTATCTCTTTTCAACCGCTCTTATGTGTTGTTACTAACATGTCTCTTGTCCAGGTGTCACAGTAATGAATCCAGGAACAAATAGCAAGGGTAACAATGGATAATCTTAGGCCATTGTAACATGGAATTAGAGCTTAGAGAAACAGAAACAACACATAACATGCCTTATCCATCATTCATTTGTCACAATTAGAACCAACACATAATAGGCCTTATCCATTGCCAATAAAACCAAGATTTCATCAATCATGTAGAACCTTGTAAGCAGTGTCGAATAGCAACATAAACATGAAATAAGAACTAGATCTGATCTCCCAATCTACAAGGTAGTCCCACCTACTAGTATTGTATATCTTGTTAGCTTATAATAATAGGCTTTATTTTTCTTTTTAGTCTAATTTCATTTTAATAATTTAGTCATTTAGAGGAATAGTTTTTCCCAAACTGTCAAATACTTGAACATAAAATTCACTTTGGTTATGGATATTGGAAAATGGCTTGTTCAACCAAAAACTCAAGATTTCTTCTCTTTATATGAAAGAAACTTATGAAAGTGTTAATCTATACTTGGATGCCTAGATTCCTTTGTAACATTTTTAGAATTAATCGACCAAAATTTCGCCAACTCAACAATGGATCTAAAATCTAGTGTCCTTCATGTATTCTCATTTTGGTATGTGATCTAATCTTCAACATATTATGTGAAAGAATTGATATTTGGATTCCTTTCCATCATGATTATTTTTCAATGACCTCCATAACTGTAATATCCCCTATTTGCCTCATAATATTGAATCATTTGAATCTTTGGGATTTATAATTATCTCTTATGGCAAAGAGAAATTGATACTTTGGTGAAAATTTTCACATGTAATTTTTTTATGTTGAAAAGTTTATGATTTTCCAATGTGTAACAAAATTACTTATGACAAGAAATATTCAAGGTTTGAGGGATTGTATAATTTTTCAACTAATTGAATTTTAAAATATGTTTTGACTAAGCATTCCCATTAACCCATTTTTCATCTAATTGAATTTAAAAATATGTTTTGATAAAAAGGATGCAAATAATGATGGTGAGGGAAAACATGAAAAGAGAAAGGTGAAGTTTCATTGTAAGCTTTGCACGAATGACCACTTGACTCACCTATTCCCTCAGCTTGCGGATTCTCATAAGCTACTGGCACAGGAACAACCTGTTGTGTTGACAAATCCTTTTCCACAAGGGGAAAATATGGCTCAAGCTTTCGCATCCACAAGAACGGATGGGGGCAGTCAGGGAACCCCCATGCCCAATAATAATAATAATGGGGTTGGAAACATCTATGTGATGAAAGATGAAGCGAATTTATCGACCAGGGCTCATAACAATGGAATGCTAGAATCTTTTGAGAAAGGAAAAGAAGCCTCCAACACATTGACTCCTCTTAAAATTGAGAAGATTGTGGGAGAAGCGATGCCTCACATCCCTAAAGGTGCGTTTAAAAATATTATAACAACCCAAGCACGAGGGATGCTCAAAATTACTCCATCATGGAGGATTTGTCACAAACACCTTGTGCAATGTCTTCTCTGGAGGTTCTTCAGAGTTTCCCCTCACAGAGAAAATCTTTGTTGTCTGCCTTGGGAGCGGTCGAGCCCAGTAACTCAAGAATGATAATTTTTTATCCTGCTAACCATAAACCTCGTCTTCCTCACCATGTCACCTTTTAGATAGTAGTGGCGTAAACCAAGAAATCATTGACATGGAACATTTTTCATATGGTGGTTGATGAGGGTGCCATGACTTGCGTGATGTCATTGGCATGTTGGAAGGCCATTGGCCAGCCTGAGTTGGATCTGTTGCCCACGTTGCTTACTGTGCTTGACGGTAAATCGTTCAGACCACATGATATAATTCCCTCTTTCCCCATGCAGTTGGAGGGAAACAATGTGTACATTGAGGTAGAAGTAGTCGATGTGCCTCTCGACTACAATATTTTTTTCGGGCGAAGTTGGACTTGCGCAATGAATGTGATTGTAGCCATCGTTTTTTAGGTCTTATGATTTCCTCACAAAGGACGATTTATAACCGTTGACCAATTATCCTTCTCCCGTCCTGGCCCTTCATTAGGGGCATCCACAGTATCGATGATTTATATCCTGCATCTAGGAACTGTCAACTTAGGTGTTAGATTGTATCCGTCTTTGATGGGAACTTTTGATTATTCGTCACCTTCTAATGATGTTAGGTTTATTTCGGTTGTCCCCAACCATCGAAGCTACAATTGTTCAAGTGACGTATTTCAAAACAAGTTACTTTGAAGACCCTTGGAATTTACCTTCCCCATCGGCTTCGATGGAAGGGGTAGGGCACCTTGGCATGGCCATACCCTTATCCACTACTGAGGTTGTGTATAACATTGTCCAACAAGCCTCGACCAACCCTGCATTGGTTGACTCTTGAGCCTATTTGGGCTCAAGACTCTCTCTCTGTTCAAGACACTTTTGACTTAGTCTTTCCCTGAGATGAGGCGATCCTGGAGGAAATGGCTAGGCCAGACAGACCTTGGGATGATCTTCATCATAGATCTTACTTATTACCTGAGCTAAGGAGAATAGAGGTAGGGGATTTTGTTATGACCATGAATGGAGGTAGCCCTTGTCCTATTAACCCTCTGGTTATGCACAAAATATACATTAAGGGAAACATGAAAATTATTTCTCATACGATTCCTATCAATATCTCCAAAACCCTTGGCATTGTGGAAAATTTCTTCGTCGGAGCAAATTTATATTTCGAAGAGATTTGAATATACACTGAATTTTTTAAATAATCATGTGACATTTATTCTTTGTCCTATGAGGAGATTCTAGGCAGTGACACACGAATTGTTGAACATGAAATCATGACTTATCCTGATGTTAAACCATTCCGACAGAAGCTTTGTTTGGTCAATCCTTGCAAAGAAATGACGATAAAGGTTGAACTAGAGAAACTTCACAAACCTGGTTTCATCTACCCCATGCAATTGACGGAATGGGTATCAAACCCTGTTCCTGTCAACAAGAAGGAAGGAACGATTTGTGTATGTATGGACTTCCTCGACTTGAACTAATCTTTCTAGAAAGAAAATTATCCAACCCCATTTGTTGACCATATCGTCGATGAATTTGATGGTTGTGAGGTCTTTTATTTTATGGACAATGTTTTCGGGTATAATCAAATTCAAATAAATCCCGAGGAACAACATAAAATGGATTTTATTTGTCCTTGGGGTACATTTGCATATCAAAAAATGCCTTTTGGCATGAATAATGTTGGAGCTACTTTTCAGTGGGCCATATCGTTTTCTTTTCACGAGCTCAAACACATAGTCGAGGCATACCAAGATGATCTGGCATCACATTCTCATAACAAATCCAATCATCCCATCCATTTACGACTAATATTTGAGAGGTGTCGCTACTATGACACTTGCTTGAATCCAAACAAGTGTAGTTTTTGTGTGACATCGTGTCATTTATTAGGTTTCATCATGTCAATAAAAGGGATCATGGTCGATACTCTAAAGGATGAGACAATAGTCCAATTTTCTCCCCTATGCATGATCCCCCAGCTCTAGAGTCTACAGGGGAAAGTATATTTTCTTCGGCGTTTTGTTGCTAATTATGTCGAGATTACGAAAGGGTTCATGAGTCTTTTGAAAAAATGGGTCCCATTATGTTGGGATGAAGTAGCTCAATGCTCTTTTGATGCACTGAAACATGCCATGACGTCTGCTCCTTAGCTCAATCCTCCTGATTATGGAAAGGATTTCTTGTTATATTTGGCTACTACATAGTATACAATCGACATAGTCTTGGTCCAATAGAATGACGTGATCAAAGAGCACATTATCTATTATGTTAGTCGAGGCCTAGTTGGACTGAAACTCAACTACTTGCATGTTGAGAAACTCGCTTTGGCAGTTTTTCATGTTGTTCAACAATTTTGTCACTATATTTTACTTCACAAGACCATCGTCATTGTCGTCGTCAACCCATTTCAATATGTGTTAACACGATGGGTCATCGGCGAAAAAATCAGTTGATGGATAGTTATCCTGGAAGAGTTTGACTTGGATTTCATTTCGGCGAAATCTAAAAATTCCTTGGTCTTTGCGGAGTTAATCTCGGAACTTCCAGTCAAAAGTGGTGATATTTTTCTCGAAGAGTCACCAATTAATGAATATCTTTTTCTGATTGTGTCTTCAGACCCCTGGTATAGAGATATACTTGTGTATCTTCAGAATTTGAAGTGCCCTGCTTTTTCTTCTCATGATTAGCATCGAAGAATATGACACCAAGTGCGAAACTATCTCATCCTCGATGACACTTTGTATTGTCGAGGAGTAGATTGCATTATTCGATGATGTCTTACTCATGAAGAAACATATCTTATTTTGAACGATTTACGTAGAGGAGCATGTGATGGTCATCTGTCTTGGTTGGCAACAACCCAAAAGATTCTTCGAGCTGGATACTTTTGGCCCTTGCTAATAAAAGATTATGTTTAGGTGGTCAAGAAGTGTCACCCATGCTAGATCTTCTCTCGGAAGATGTGAGCACACCCAGCTCCTCTGTTCTCAATTATTGTCGTCGACCCTTTCACCAAGTGGGGGATATTTCACTACATGTCACCCGACTTCTTCCAGGGGGAATCACTATATCATCGTAGCAGTAGAATACTTTACTAAGTGGGTCAAAGCTATGCCAACATTTAAAAATGACGGAGAAACTGTTGCCCTTTTTGTTTTCAATCAAATAGTAGATCGGTTCGGTATCCCGAAGGAGATTGTCACTGACCATGGCAGTCACTTCCAGAACAAAATGATGTCTGAATTAACATCAAATCTTGGGTTCAAATAGGAACATTCGTCACCATATTACCCATAAGCGAATGGTCAGGTAGAAGCTGTGAATAATTCTCTCAATATTATTCCTCAGTGAACGATTAATTCAGCCAAGTCAAATTAGCATTTAATGTTATATTCGGTGCTTTGGGATTATTGAACTTCTATCTATACTACTACCATTTTTTCACCTTTTCAACTCGTTTACGGGCTGGAGGCAGTCTTTCCCTTTGAATGTCAAATCCCTTCTCTGAAGTTGACATTGGAACTATTGCCTGATACTACCCGGATCAATGAACATCTTTTATATCTCAAGCAGGTCGATGAGTAGCGTTGAGATCCATTCTTGGCTAACGAGGATTGATGCAGCCCCCCTCCCCTCTTGGGGTTCTGCGACGTCCTGGTCTAGGATATTTCTTTCTTCTGAGTCAGATCGACTCTTCGGGCTCCTGATTGAACCCAGAACAATTATACACAGGCCCCTTTCCTTCTGTGTGTAGGTTCTGACCAACCTGCAGGCTATCCCTTTTCCCATTATTACCTTCCTCCATATGGACCTAGGCTATGAACTTGCGGAAATATGTGATTGTGGGCATGGGAAAGAGTGGTTTTAGACCAACCCTCTTTTTTCCCCACAATCCACCTCCATATACCATGTATCCCTTTGCTAAAACCATTGTTCCAATTGCGGCCCGCTCAAGGAGAATTAACGTCCGGGCATGTCCTAGCCCCATAATCCTTCATGTCTATCTATCTCTTGCTTTCGACTATGATCCAAAATCAATGACTGCTATCTATCCTCCTTCTTTCCTCCTTCTACGCACAATCCCATATCTTTGCGATCTATCGACATGTATCTCCCGTTCAAATCAACGATTGTTGTTGATTTCGACTTTCCGCCCTTCGGGAGTTTCAACTCTCAACCTTTTCTTCCTTCTCAACAACTATCTTCCAGAGTGAAATATATACTGACACCTGTCCCTCTGAATCTATGGTCAGGATCTCCTTCGTGACTCCGACCTTTAGGAGTTTTAGTTCTCAAACTCTTCTTTCCTCCAGAGAGATTTCTCTGAAATGGTAGATCGTTTTCCACGCGTCCTCTTCAATCAAAGGTTCTTCTCCTACTTCATTACTTTGGCATCCTCAACCAAATCGATGGTCCTTTGACCTCCTCCTCAATAAACGATTGATATCTCCTTCAGGACTTCGACGCTTTCACCCTCTGATATCCTCCGGAGTGCTCCATACCCAGAATTCCATATCTGGCACCACGCGTTCGCTTCCAGATCAACGACTGCCATCCGCTCGAGACTTTGGCCTTCGACGATCTCAAATCTCAACCACCACAAATATACGGAGTGAATCCTTCCAGAGTGTCGGATCCTTTGACAACTGTCCTCCCTGATCCAACGGTTGTCCAACAAAGTGAATCTCCGTCCTCCATGTATGCCCTCGCAACGATCCACGTCCTTTCCTTTGGGATCTACGGCCCTGCATTCTTCGGTCTTCATTGCTTTGGGATATTCCGAAACACAACTTCTCAGAAACCTCGGAGTACGATCCTCTAAAGTTCATGATCTGGTGACACCGTCCAGCCCAGATCAATGGATCCTAGCTACTTTGGTTTTTCAGGCTTTGGTGATCTCAAAATTTCATCCTTCGCGTTCTCCCAGAGAATTTTCACCCGGAGTTCACGATCTTTCGCCAAATGCCCTTCTAGATCTGACGATCCATATTTTCTTTGGCTCTTTGAAGCTTCGGCTATTTGGGCTTCAGGATTTTCAAAATCCTATGCACTCTTTTCTCCCAGAGTTCTTTCACCCGAAACACAAGATCTCTTGGCGCGCGTCTCCCTCTTGATATGACGGCCTCTATCCGCTTCGAGTCTTTGGGTTTTGGGAGTTTCAACTCTTGTGTACTCATTCCTCCAAGAGTGCTTTCACCCAAAAAATCAAATCTTTCACCACTTGTTGCCCTAGACAATGAATAGTCCTTGTTCACTTCGGAACTTCGAGACTTTGACGAGTCCACTCACCTGCGCACATAAGGGTTAAGTCTTGTGCACTTACCTCCAGATCCAATGGTTGTTGGTCCTCTGCACTCAGATCCAATGGATTGGGTCTATTCCTCTCCTTTTTGCTTCCTTCGTTCATTGGAAGTAGATCTAACAGTCTAGGCTCCCTTCCACAACTGATCAGATGGTTTTTTTCACTCCTCCTCCTGAGATTTTGACTTCTTCCGACTTGGAAGATTTTGTCAGTGTTCAAAGGCTTTGACCTTTGAACTTTCTATTGTGAACCTGACTATCTGGGTCTCTCTTGTGCTCTTGAACACGTTTTCTCTTCTGAGCTTTAGGAATTAGAATAAGTCTTCTTCCCACACACTCCTTGTGTTATCTCCTCTGATATTTTCGATATACTCAGTCTCCTAAGGGTATTTTCCCTTCTGTTTCCTTCCAAAGGAAAACTTTGTGCCCTCCTGGCAACCTTCCACTCAATGCAGACCTTGCAGAGATTTTCCACAGGGTGTTCAACAACTCTGTGAGTATCTTCCTCTGATACTCTTCTCCTTGAACTTGACAAGAGTTCTCTCTGTGCACACTTGCACCTACTCGATGCCCGCCTGAGAAAGCTCTACAAAATTATCAGTAACTCGGTTTCTCTCTGAACTCAACACAGAGTTCTTCATGTGCACTACTTGCACTTCTGTTGATGAAGGTTCAACAATATCTCTCCTGAGCTTCTCTGAGGTTAACTCACCTTTGTCAACGCACTCCTTGCGGACAAATGTGCACTCCTTGCACTCGAAACTCAAAGGCGAGAAACAATTGAAACTTATACAACACTTCACCAGTTAATACATTCAAAACATGAATGACATATAAAAGCATAACAATGAACACAAATACATAAACACACCATGTGGCGGAAAAATTGCTTTTCTATTATCTCTGTGTGTCTATACAGATGTTTTTACAAAAAATGGACTGCAACAGAGTCTCATTTATTTCTCCTATTCTAACTCTATCCTGATTTTTGCTTCCAATACCTCTCTTCTAAGATCTCTCTCTCTCATTTTACAAAAGAGGGCTCTACGAGCTTATCCTCTCCTTCACCTAACCTCATCTACTACATTGAAGTTTCATAAATGGCCATCTAGTCTGAATTGAACCTAGAGCCATCAACCTGTTAGCCATTAAAGGTGACCTTATATTCCTCATGTTCAGAGATATGGCTTGGTTTTCACTCAATCTTACAACATGGACCCGTATAGGATCATATCTTCAATTTAAAAATGGGAGGGTTGATGCCTCTCCCTCTCTGAAATGTGCGCTGTTGTGTTGGAATGACGGCGTGTTGTTGAGGTGGAGTGATGCTCCTGCATCGTACTCCTCTGTTGGGAAAATCATGAGCTCCTTCTCATGAGATCCTATTCTCCAATATTGAAATCCTCCTGGATCCAAAACTCTTCCTTGGAGTTGTCCTCTTGCTCCTCTCTAGCTATTTCGTTGCTGCTATTGCTTCTTCTTCTTCTTCTTCCCTGTTGTTGTTGCAGGTTCTCCCCTGTTCAACTTCCCTTTCCTGTCTGCTTCTGCTGACCTCAATATTAGCCTTCATATTTACTCTATCACTCTATCCAGCATCTCTAGTGGTTGGATCTTCTTATGCAGTCTTCTCGGCTGCAAGTCTTCCTTACCAGTGGGTAGAACATCTTGATCCCCCATGTCATCTTCTTTTTT
Organism: Picea engelmannii; assembly: GCA_009831015.1. NCBI lineage: Eukaryota > Viridiplantae > Streptophyta > Pinopsida > Pinales > Pinaceae > Picea > Picea engelmannii. Next base: position 558,001 of record ML781945.1, read on the forward strand.
GGTGACATTAGTTTTCCATCCTGCTGCAAACTCCAGTTCTAAATTCTCATCACTGAGTTATTTCTCAACTTCCTTCTCTGAAAAATTACCTTCTGTCAGCTCCTCTTGCGTTGGTTCAAGTCCAACTTCTTCCATTTGTTCCTTAGGCTGGTATGCTCCTCCATCTGTCTCCAACTTAGCCTATGGATGTGCAAGATTTGCACCATTACCATTCTCTCTAGGGATTCCAATTCTTCATACAGTTCAACAAAATCTATGTTGTCTGCTTCTCCTTCTACTGCAATCTCCAGTGTTGCAATCATCTCCTGTTCATCTTCCTGGCTGAAATTTTTGAGAAATTTTGTTGAATGCTCTTTTCCTTCTGCTGAGGTAGACATCAATGTCTGCTCAATTTCTTCCTCTTTGACAGTTTTTGTTGGCTTTCTTTCTTCTTCCGCCACACTCTCATCATGTGCACTGGCCTCTACTTGGTTTCTTGGTAGGAATTCCTTGATCCCTCCAATAATCAGAATGCTCCTCTGATCCTCCTTTTGGATGGTGAGAGTTTCTAAATTCTCATCATCTTCATTCACATGGTCTGCAAATCCACATGAACTTTCACCTATCAACACTCCTTGCTGACCTGAACCCACTTCTGAGCTCCTGAGACTTTCTAACAGTCTCATTTCTTTCCCCCTGCCCACCTGACAATTTGGGACTTCTCTTCTGCCCACTTGGCAGTCTATGAGATCAATCGATCCCATCTCATTTCCCAGATGGAAATTTGAAATTTCAACACTCCTCCTCTGGAAGTATATGAGACCTTCGAATGATCTCTTTCCATTTCCCACTTGGCAACTTGAAAGTCCATTTCTGTCCACCTGATAGTTTATGAAATCTTTGACTGATCTCACCTCCTCCTCATCACTAAGGTGTCTCCCAATTTCTAGTTCACATATGTGAATCAATTCCTCCTCTATGTCACTGAGGTCTTCTAATTCCATCAACCAACTTCTTAACTCCTGTTGCTTCTTTCTAGCCAACAAATTTTGAACATGCCATTTTTCCTTCCTATTCAGAGGACATTCGTACCTCCAGTGTATCTTTTCCTCTTGCTGCATCCTCAATGCTAGCTGTTCCATCCTTTCCCTTATCTCATTGAGCCGCAGATCCATCTTTGGATTCGATTTCTGCTTGCAGTCTTCTCTTCGACCATGCTCATGGCCTTCAATAGCCATTTTCACTTTCTACTTGCCCTCCTGGCAAGCCTATGGGTCACTCTACATCCGAGAGCATCTCCATCTTCTCTCACAGCTCATCCGGCTGCTTAAATTTTGTTGCTGCGCACATGCAACAACCTTCTCACACAGAATCAATACTCTTCCTTCTTTTCACCTGTTGTCTACAGGAAACTTTGAACCTCTGATATCATCTAATGTTGCTAGATTATCTCCTTCATTTCCTTTCCTCTTTTTCCTGTTGTCTACAAGCAAAAAAAATAGTCTTTCTCCTCCTCCTCTTTTGATGCAGGAGCATCGTTGGCAAGCGCGTAGAGGTGGGACCACCCAACATGTGAGAGTTCCTTCAGAACTTCAACGTGAGCAGTCACAAACAATTTCGAGATCTGCCTCCACACAGTGCCGAAATTCACCTTTGGAGGCACACTTGAACTGGTGCCGGGTTTTTCCCTTTGAAGCAAGCTTTTGAAATTGTAAAACAGAGTAGAAGTTTCCACTTCGGCTCTGGAAAGCGACCGATCTAAGATAGCGTAGGATAAGGTATAGAGTAGGCAAGTAGAAAAAAAAAACCCTAGGAACATTTTGAGTGATGAAAAAAAGTTTGTAAGCCCAGTTAGCAGAAGGTAGAGGAAGGAGAGAAATTGATCTGTGAGAGAACTGCGAGTGGGCAGAAAATATAAGTTTTTGGAGCTACTGTAGTTTGTATGTATTATGTAGCCAGTGGGCACTTATGAATAGAACATAATGGAAAATTGATCCAAATGTGTTGTGCTTGGACTGTGTGTATTTTCCTGTTATTTTCTGTTTTATAAACAAGTGAATGGAACTGTGAGATTTTGGTAGTTTCAATTGTTTCTCTTCATTTGGAGCTATGCAAGGTGTGCATCGAGACAGAGAGGAACACTGGGGAGTTGTTTTTCTCTTCAATGGGAGCTCTGCAAGGTGTACATTGAGCTAGAGAGAAAATGCCATGAATCTGAGTTATCGAAACCCCTCAGACGCAAGGAGTGCGCGGGAGACCGAAGTCTGAACCAGACAAAGCTCAAGAGGGATAACACTTCGGGAGGTGTTATCGAGACCAGGAAATTATTCCCTGGAAGGAGAAAAGATTGAGTCTTCACAGACTTAGAAAATATTCTAAGTCAGAGTCGAGTAAAATCTTAGGAGGAAGAACACCCTTGAGCGTTGGATCGCTGTGGGGATTCCCGCAGATCGTTCGATTGGAAGGAGGAGCGTAGAATTTAACGTTGCGTAGATCCAGGTGAGGGGATTTCAAAGATATGAATAGACGGTGGAGAGTCCTTAAGGAGGAACATCGAAACCCCACAAACCGTTGGATAAGGTGGAGCTACAAGGAGGTTAGCGGCGATGGCTACTTGACATCCCAAAAGCTCAGGAGGAACAACGACCATCGATCTTAGATAGATCTGGACCATTGGTTCAATTCATGAACTCGGGTATCGCCAACCAGAGGGATAGAGGTCTTGTCTTCCAAAACCCCGAGTCACAAGATCACGAGATAGTGAGGGCTGTGCATTTCGTGAACTCAGCCATCGTGAGCTAGGAGGCTGTATTCGTGGTGCTTCAAAATCCCGAGTCGTGAGATAGCGAGGGTTGTCCGTTTCGCGAACTTGGACATCGTGAACCGGGAAGTAGAGTTCCTTGTTATTCAAAACTCCAAGTCATGAGATGGAAATTTGATCTGAACCATCGAGCACAGGTGGATCTGGACCATTGATCCACATCGCAACCTCGGGTTTCACGAGATGGAAGGGCAGAGGTCTTGGTTTTCAAACCTCCAAATCGCGAGATCACGATTTGATCTGTACCATTGACTATAGGTGGATCTGGGTCATTGATCCACATCGTGATTTTGGGTCTCGCAAGTTGGAAGGATAGAGGGCTTGACTTCCAGAACCCCGAATCGTGAAAGAGCGAGGTTGGGCCATTTCGCGAACTCGTGTATCGCGAGTTGGGAGGGCAAAGTTCTTGCACTGAAAACCTCCGAGTTGCGAGATCACAAATTAGCGAAAGGTAGGAAGGATAAGGGTGCGGTCATAGCCCTTAGTCTTGCACTGTGGGAGCTCATGCTTGGCGCTTGGAAAAAGCCAACTGAGCATTTGTGGAGTGGACCTGTGTGTTCATTTTGAAGGGTTCCAGTTTGGAACTGGAAGAGCCATTTCGGCTCCCGAACTAGAATATCCTGACTGGAAGGTTGTGTAGCCCTGAGGAGGGATAGGGGTTCTACATCATGTGGTATCAGAGCTTATTTTCGTCTATATATTTCAGGCGAAGGAGGAAAAAGAAGGAGACATAAAACTCGGAGTTGTACTCTGTGTGTGAAAAACAGTCAACACAATGTTGCCAAGAAGACGAGATCCGCCTTTAGCCAACCATGTTGTAGAAAGGGAGATGCGAGAGTTTCATGCCCAAATGGAAGCAATGGAAGCAGCACAGAGAAGAGCACCTTACGTTGGGGATGTCAGTGATGTGGAAAGTGAAGAGGTTGAGGTTGAAGAAGTTGCAGGAGAGGATGCTGCAGAAGAACGTTTGTTGAGAGAAGTTGCCAGATTGGGAGGCAGAGATAAGATAGAGGTCCCCATGTATGAGGGAAATCTAGATGTTGAAGAACTGTTGAACTGGATAAGGTCCATGGACAAACACTTTGACCATAAAGATGTCGATGAGGAAAATAAGGTGAAGCAGGCAGTCACCAGGCTAAAAGGGCATGCAACACTTTGGTGGGACGAACTGCAGGCTGAGAGGAGAAGTAAAGGAAAACAAAGGATAAAGAGTTGGGACAGGATGGTAGCCAAGATGAAGGCTAAGTTCATACCCAAGGACTACTAGATCAATTTTTTCAAGAAGCTACAGAACCTGAGACAGAAAGAAATGACAGTCAAGGAGTACACCGAGGAGTTCTACAGGCTGAACATCAGAACTGGACAAAGGGAGAGAGACGAAGAAAAAGTCGCCACGTATGTAAATGGCTTGAGATATGAGATCCAGGACGAGCTTAGCATGATGTCAGTAAGGACTGTGGAAGATGCTTATCAATTTGCGTTGAAGGCAAAGGAGAATCTAGCCAAAAAACAGAACCAACGAGGAAGAGGTAAGAGCTCGATCCCAAGCAAAAGCAAGGGATTTAACCATGATAGAGTACATCAGTCTAAGGACGAGGCTGAGAAACCACACAATCACTCGGAACGAGGAGGAAGTTCATGAGGGAGACAGAATGGTGAAAGAAACTATTCTAGAGGAAGGGGCAGAGGAGGAGTAAGGTGCTATAACTGTGGAAAGATAGGGCACATGTCTTGGGAATGTCCCGAGAAGGAGGAGGAAGGAGGAGAAGCTCACATTTCAGAAGCACAAAAAAGAGATGTTGAAGAAGAGGGAGTAGAGGATGGAGCATCCCTGATGTTGAGAAAAGTTCTCTTAAAACCAGAGGCAAAAATTGAAAAACTAGTGTAGAGGAACAGTCTCTTCAGGACATCTTGCAAGACTAATGATAAAGTATGCAAGGTGATCATTGATAGTGGGAGTATTGACAACCTAGTATCCACAGAGATGGTGGATAAATTGGAGTTGAAGACAACTGCACATCCAAGGCCGTACAAAGTCTCATGGCTGCAAAAAGGACACCAGGTAACAATCACTAAACAATGCCTGGTTGAAATTAAAATAGGAGGGTATAAAGATGAAATCCTATGTGATGTAATTCCCATGGATGTATGCCATATTCTATTGGGAATACCATGGAAGTTTGACAGAAGTGTCATTCACGATGGAAGAAAGAATACATATACATTGGAGAAGAATGGTAGGATGCATATGTTGCTACCAACAGAGGAGAAGAGAGTGAAAGAGGAAGCCATCAAAAGCATACTTCTCATGAGCGAGAAGGAACTCCTGAAAGAAGTCAAGGAAGAAGAGGAGATGCAGTTCGCTATGGTGAGGAAGCCTAGAGTCATCCTTACAAGTACATCATTGAATGATCTACCTGAAGAAGTTCAGGAGCTGCTGGATAATTTTGCTGATATAGTAGTGGATGAGATGCCAAACTCATTGCCACCCATCAGGAGTATCAGTCATCATATCGACTTGATACCAGGAGAAAGCTTTCCAAACAAGGAAGCATACAGATTAACACCTCGAGAAAATGAGGAAGTGAAGAACCAAGTCCAAGAGTTGCTGGATAAGGGCTTAGTCAGAGAAAGTTTGAGCCCATGCGCAATACCAACTGTGTTAAGCCCAAAGAAATATGGAGGATGGAGAATGTGCACAAACTCGAGAGCCATCAACAAGATCACCATCAGGTACAGATTCCCTTTACCAAGAATGGATGATTTAATGGATTTCTTAAATGGAGCAAATTTATTTTCTAAGATAGACTTGAAAAGTGGATATCACCAGATCAGGATGAGAGAAGGTGATGAATGGAAAATAGCCTTTAAGACGAATGAAGGTCTGTATGAGTGTCTAGTTATGCCATTTGGCTTAACGAATGCCCCAAGCACTTTTATGAGGTTGATGAATGAAATTCTAAAAGATTTGATTGGCAAGTTCGTGGTTGTATATCTGGACGATATACTGGTCTTTAGCAGGACTAAAGAGGAGCATTTGAGGCACCTAACGCTAGTAATGAGAAGGCTACAGTAGGAGAAGCTGCTGATCAATTTGAAGAAATCCTCTTTTATGAAGACAGATTTCATTTATTTGGGTTTCGTGATCTCTTCAAATGAACTGAAGATGGATCCAGAGAAGGTGAAAGCAATCAAAGAATGGTCGTCACCAAGGAGCATGTTCGAGGTAAGGAACTTTCATGGTTTAGCAAGTTTTTATAGAAAGTTCATTAGAGACTTCAGTAGGATTTGTGCACTAATGATGGATACAGTGAAGAAGCGGCACAAGTATTTTAAATGGACAGAGGAGGCTGAAAAGAGCTTCAATATATTGAAGGAGAAGATAACAGAATGACCAATTCTGGTCTTGCCAAATTTCGAAAAGATATTCCAAGTAATATGTGACGCAAGTGGAGTTACAATAGGAGCAGTTCTGAGTAAGGACAATCGACCTGTTGCCTATTTTAGCGAGAAGTTGAATGAGACTAAGAGGAAATACTCCACATATGACAAGGAGTTCTATGCCATAATTCAAGCATTGAAGAAATGGAGGCATTATCTTGTCCCGCAAGAGTTTGTCTTGTACAACGATAACCAAGCTTTACAATTCATAACCTGACAAGAAAAACTGAACCAGAGGCATGCAAAATGGGTTGAATAAATGAAAATTTTTACTTTTGTTATAAAACATATTGTTGGGAATACTAACAAGGTTGTTGATGCGTTAAGCAGGAGATGTTTAATTCTGCAGGAATTCCAGGTGAAGACCTTGGGGTTTGAATACCTTAAGGATATGTATTGTGATGATATAGATTTCAAGGAGGCCTACGAAGCATGTACAAGCCTTGTACTGAGAGATAGGAGTCAGTGGACAAAGTATATGGTTCAGGAAGGATTGTTGTTCAGAGGAAATCAATTGTGCATACCAAGATTCTCAATGAGGGACAATCTTCTGAAGGAGAAGCATAGTGGAGGATTGGTTGGACATTTTGGCCATGATAAAACGTTTGCATAGTTGAGCAGCTTTTACTATTGGCTAGGTATGAGAACAGATGTGATAAAGTTGTTGAACAGATGTAGAATCTACAAACATGCAAAGGGGAAAAGACATAACACTGGATTGTATCAACCATTGCCAATACCAAAGAGGCCTTGGGATGAAATAAGCATGGATTTTGTGTTGGGATTGCCAAGGACACAAAGAGGATTTGATTCCATATTTGTGGTGGTGGATAGATTTTCAAAGATGGCACATTTCATCCCATGCCAGAAGACTAGTGATGCAACACATGTTGCAAATCTGTTTTTCAGAGAAGTTGTGATACTTCACGACCTACCCAGGAGCATTGTCTCAGAAAGAGACACAAAATTTGTTGGTCACTTTTGGAGGATGTTGTGGAAGAATATGGGGATAGATTTGTCCTTCATCTCATCTTATCACCCTCAGATAGATGGGAAGACTGAGGTGGTAAATAGAAGTTTGGGAAACTTATTGAGAAGCCTGGTTACTGAACACCATAACCAGTGGGATCAGATTCTGCCACAAGAAGAATTTGCATACAATGACTCACCAAACAGAAGCACTACAAGGAGCCCATTCCAAATACTCTATGGAATGAAACCTAGGGGAGTGTCTGAGTTAAGGGACTTCGAACAGGGAGAGATCAGAAGCGCTGGAGCAAAGGATTTTGCTGCTGAGATGTAGAGACTCCATGGTCGGATCAAAGAACAATTACATAGTTCTAATCAGAAATACAAACACAAAGATGATCAACGTTGCAAGGAACTTCAATTTGAAGTGGGAGATCAGGTTTTAGCACATCTCAGGAAGGAAAGGTTCCCTAGGGGAACATATAACAAATTGAAGATGAAGAAGATAGGACCCTGTAAGATCTTGAGGAAGTTTGATGCAAACGCCTATGAGATCGAGCTGCCAGATGGTGTGGGCATTTCACCCATATTCAACGTCTCAGACCTGTACCCTTACAGGAAAGATGAAACAAAAGGATCAGAAGATCAAGGAAAGATTCAGTGGGAGAAGCAAATGCCTGTGGTAGAGAAGCTACAGATGGAAAAGATTCTGGATCAGAGGATTGGCAAGAAGACCAGGAGGAAGACTTATTTTGAGTATCTGATCAAATGGAAGGGACACTCAATAGAAGACACCAGTTGGGAAAATGAAGCTGCTATCCAGAAGTAGGGAAAGTCAGTAGAGGAGCTCATGGATAGGAGTCCATGAATTTTTGTCAAGGGGAGTATGATGCAGGAGCATCGTTGGCAAGCGCACAGAGGTGGGACCACCCAACATGTGAGAGTTCCTTTAGAAATTCAACATGAGAAGTCACAAACGATTTCGGGATTCGCCTCCACACAGCCCCAAAATTCACCTTCGGAGGCACGCTTGAACCGATGCCTAGTTTTTCCCTTTGAAGGAAGCTTTTGAAATTGTAAAACAGAGCAGAAGTTTCCACTTTGTCTCTGGAAAGCGATTGATATAAGATAGCATAGGTTAAGGTTTAGAGTAGGCAAGTAGACAAAAAAAAACCCTAGGAACATTTTGAGTGATGAAAAAAAGTTTGTAAGCCCAGTTAGCAGAAGGTAGAGGAAGGAGAGAAATTGATCTGTGAGAGAACTGCGAGTGGGCAGAAAATCTCAGTTTTTGGAGCTACTGTAGTTTGTATGTATTATGTAGCCAGTGGGTTCTTATTTATATAACAGAATGTAAAATTGATCCAAATGTGTTGTGCTTGGACTGTGTGTATTTTCCTGTTGTTTTCCGTTTTATAAACAAGTGAATGGAACTGTAAGATTTTGGCAGTTTCAATTTTTTCTCTTCATTTGGAGTTCTGCAAGGTGTGCATCGAGCCAGGGAGGAATGATGGGGAGTTTTTTTTCTCTTCAATGGGAGCTCGGCAAGGTGTGCATTGAGCCAAAGAGAAAACACCGTGAATTTGAGCTATCGAAACCCCTTAGATGCAAGGAGTGCGTGGGAGACTGAAGTCTGAACCAGACAAATATCAGGAGGGATAACACTTCAGGAGGTGTTATCAAGACCAGGAACTTATTCCCTGGAAGGAGCGAAGATTGAGTCTTCGTAGACTTAGAAAATATTCTAAGTCAGATTCGAGTAAAAGATCAGGAGGAAGAACGCCCTTGAGCGTTGGATCGTTGTGGGGATTCCTGCAGATCGTCCTATTGGAAGGAGGAGCACAGACTTTAACATTGCGTAGAGCCAGGTGAGGGGAGTTCAAATATTTGAACACACGGTGGAGAGTCTTTGAGGAGGAACATCGAAACCCCGCAAACTGTTGGATAAGGTGGAGATACAAGGAGGTTAGTGGCGAGGGCTACTTGACGTCCCAAAAGCTCAGGAGGAACAATGACCATTGATATCAGATAGATATGGACCATTGGTTCAGTTCGCGAACTCGGGTATCACCAACCAGAGGGATAGAGGTCTTGTCTTCCAAAACCCCGAGTCACGAGATTGCAAGATAGCAAGGGTTGTCCATTTAGTGAACTCGGTCATCGCGAGATGGGAGGTTGTATTCATGGTGCTTCAAAATCCTGAGTTGCGAGATCTGGAGACAGTGAGGGATGTCTGTTTCGTGAACTCGGACATCATGAACTGGGAAGCAGAGTTCCTTATTCTTCAAACCTTCGAGTCACGAGATGGCGATTTGATCTGAACCGTCGAGCACAGGCGGATCTGGACCATTGATCCACATCACAACCTCGGGTATCGCGAGCTGGAAGGACAAAGGTCTTGGTTTTCAAACCTCTGAATCACGAGATAGAGATTTGATATGGATCATCGACTACATGCGGATCTGGGTCGTTGATCCACATCGTGATTTCGGGTCTCGCAAGTTGGAAGGACAAAGGGCTTGACTTACAGAACCCTGAATCGCGAAATAGCGAGGTCGGGCCATTTCGCGAAATCGGGTATCATGAGTTGGGAGGGCAGAGTTCTTGCGCTGAAAACCTCTGAGTTGCGAGATCATGAATTAACGAAAGGCAGGAAGGATAAGGGCGCGGTCACAACCCTTAGTCTTGCACTGTGGGAGCTCACGCTTGATGCTTGGAAAAAGCCAACTGAGTATTCGTGGAGTGGACCTGTGTGTTCATTTCGAAGGGTTCTAATTTGGAACCAGAAGAGCCATTTGGACTCTCGAACTAGAATACCCTGACCAGGAGGTTGGGCAACCCTAAGGAGGGATAGGGGGTCTGCATCATCTTTCGCCCGAAATATATAGACGAAACATCAGCTCTGATACCACCTGATGTAGCCGCCCTCCCCTCCTAGGGTTCTGTGACCTCCTGGTCTAGGATATTTCTTTCTTCTGATTCGGGTCGACTCTTCAGGCTCCTAATTGAACCAAAAAAAATTATACACAAACCCCTTTCCTTTTGTGTGCAGGTTCTGAGCAACCCGTGAGAAATCCCTGGGCGCTTCGAAAATATCAAGTTTCAAGCGCTGGCCCTTTTTCCATTAGCCCCTTCCTCCATATGGCCCTGGCCTATGACCTTGCGAAAATATGCGATTGTGTGTGTGGGAAAGAGTGGTTATATACCAACCCTCTTTTTGCCCTGCAATCTACCTCCATCTTCCATGTATCCCTTTGCTAAAAATGTGGTTCCAATTGCGGCCCGCTCAGGGAGAATTAACGTCCGGGCATGTCTTGGCCCCGCAATCCTTCTCGTTCGTCGATCTCTTGATTTCAGAGATGATCCATGATAAAAGGCTGGTATCTATCCTCATTTTCCTCCTTCTACGCACGATCCCATATCTCCATGATCTGTCGACACCTATCTCTCGTTCAAATCAACAGTTGTTGTTGATTCCGACTCTCCCCTCTTCGACAGTTTCAACTCTCAACCTTTGCTTCCTTCTTAGCAGCTATCTTTCAGAGTGAAATATCTATTTACACCTATCTCCCTAAATCTACAGTTAGGATCTCCTTCACGAGTCCGACCTTCGGGAGTTTTAGTTCTCAAACTCTCATTTCTTCCAGAGAGATTTCTCCGAAACGACAGATCGTCTGCCACGCATCGTCTTCAATCGACGATTCTGCTCCTACTTTGGGACTTTGACCTCCTCAACGAAATCGACGATCCTTCGACCTCCTCCTCGATAAACGATCGCGATATCCTTCGGGACTTCGACACTTTCACCTTCTGCTATCCTCTGGAGTGCTCCGTAACCGAAATTCTAGATCTGGCACCATGCATCCGCTTCCATATCAACGGTTGTCGTCTACTCGGGACTTCGGCCTTTGGCAATCTCAAATATCAACCGCTACAAATATCCGAATTGAATCCTTCTGGAGTGTCGGATCCTTTGACACTGGTCCTCCCTGATCTAATGGTTGTCCAATAGAGTGAATCTTCATCCTCCGTGTATCCCCTCGCATATCAACGATCCACGTCATTTCCTTTGGGATCTATGGCCCTAAATGCTTCGATATTTGACGCTTCGAGATATTTCGAAACAAAACTTCTCAGAAACCCCGGAGTACGATCCTATGAATTTCATGATCTGGTGACACCTATCCAATCAAGATCAATGGCTCCCAGCTACTTCGGTTGTTCGGGCTTCGAAAATCTCAAACTTTTGTCCTTCGTGTTCTCCTTGAGTGTTTTCACCTGGAGTTCACCATCTTTTTCCACGTGCCCTTCTTGATATGACGGTCCAGATTCTCTTCGGCCCTTCAAATCTTCGCCGCTTCAGCTATTCAGGCTTCGGGAGTTTCAAACTCCTATGCACTCATTTCTCCCAGAGGGCTTTCACCCGAAACTCGGATCTTTCGTCACCTGTTTCCCTGGACGATGGACAGTCCCTGTTCACTTCGAGACTTCGGGACTTTGACGAGTCCACTCTTCTGCGCACACAAGGGTTAAGTCTTTTGCACTTACCTCCGGATCGAACAATTATTGTTCCTCTATGCTTAGATCCAACAGATTGGGTCTGTCACTCTCCTCTGTGCTTCCTTCATTCACTGGATGTAGATCTAACGGCCCAGGCTCCCTTCCAAAACCGATCAGACGATTGTTGTTGCTCCTCCTCCTGAGATTTTTACTTCTTCCACCTTGGAATATTTTGTCAGTGTTCAAAGGATTCAACCTTTGAACTTTCTGTTGCAAACCCAACTATCTGGGTCTCGCTTGTGCTCTTGAACGCGTTGTCTCTTCTGAGATTTAGGACTTAGAATAAGTCCGCTTCCCACAAACTCATTGCGTTATCTCTTATGATATTTTCGATATACCGAGTCTCCTAAGGCCAGTTTCTTTCCTTTTGTTTCCTTCAAAAGGAAAACTTTGTGCCCTCCTGGCAACCTTCTGCTCAATGCACACCTTACAAAGCTTTTCTACAGGGTGTTCAACAACTCTGTGAGTATCTTTCTTTGATACTCTTCTCCTTGAACTTGACAAGATTTCTCTCTATGCACACTTGCACCCGCTCAATGCCCACCTAGCAAAGCTCTACAAAATTCTCAGTAACTCGGTTTCTCTTTGAACTAAACACAAAGTTCTTCCTGTGCACTCCTTGAACTTCTGCTGATGAAGGTTCAACGATATCTCTCCTAAGCTTCTATGAGGTTAACTCACCTCTGTCAACGCACTCCTTGTGGACAAATGTGCACTCCTTGCACTCGAAACTCAAAGGAGAGAAATAATTGAAACTTATGCAACACTTCACCAGTTCATACATTCAAAACATGAATGACATATAAAAGCATAACAATGAACACAAATACATAAACACATCATGTGCAGGAAAAATGACTTTTCTATTATCTTTGTGTGTCTATATAGATGTTTTTACAAAAACTAGACTGCAAAAGAGTCCCAGTTCTTTCTCCTTTTCTAACTCTATCTTGAGTTATTCTTCTAAGATCTCTCTCTCTCTCTCTCATTTTACAAAAGAGGGCTCTATGAGCTTATCCTCTCCTTCACCTAACCTCATCTATTACATTGAAGTTTCATAAATGGCCATCTAGTTTGAATTGAACCTAGAACCATCAACCTGTCAACCATTAAAGGCGACCTTATCTTCTACCTGTTCAAAGATATGGCTTGGTTTTCACTCAATCTTACAACATGGACCCGTATAGGATCATATTTCGAATTTAAAAATCAGAGGGTTAATGCCTCTCCCTCTCTGAAATGTGCGTTGATGTGATGGAATGATGGCGCATTGCTGAGGTGGAGCAATGTTCTTGCATCAAGGCTCATAAAAAACAGGTCAAGTGCCAATATGATTGATTCGTCCACCCTCATATTTTCTCTCAAGTCGATATTGTCCTAGTCTACTACCAAGACAAAGATCCCTTGGGGGCAGGCAAGTTCAAACCCATGTGGTTCATACCTTTCATTGTGAAAGAGCTTAGAGGTCTTAGAAAAGGGTGCTTACCATCTGGTTGATTTCGAGGGCAATTCCTTAGCAGAGCCTAGAAATGGGCTTTACCTTAAGAAGTATTACACTTAGGTCGATCACCTAAGCGTGATTTCTTGTATATATTTATATATTTTTATACATTTTTGTCTTTTTTGTTTTATGGACATGTAGTCATTTATTTTTTATTTTTCATTGTGGTAAATGTCAAGTGAATCTTAGGTCTATGTTGGGTTCGCGGATGACGCTAGTTTACACACTTGGAGGCTTGCTTCCGTAGCTTTGGTGATTTTTTCACACGGTGGCTAGTTGCTATCTTCTAGAGGTATTTTTCTAGGAAAAGCAACCAATAATGTTGTCGACTACAATGTAGTGTTAGAATTACTACATGATTCCTTGTCACATGGTGTTTCTCGCCTCCAGGTTTATTTAGATGATCGACTGGTCATGTCCCAGTTAAATTGGGTTTACCATGTTTACGATCTCACTCTTCACCGACGATTCCTTAGGGTATGTCTCTTAGTACGATATTTTCATTATATTACTTATATTCATGTTCCTAGGAGATATAACCAACTAACTGATACATTAGCTAATCAAGTATTAGATTGGCATGTTACTCACATGTAAAAATAAAACACACACATACACATGTACATACATTTATAAAAAATGTTCATCCATAAGACATAAAATATGTATATATATATCCAAAAACAGTGTCATGGGTATAAACTAGGCATTAAATCCTAAAAACTATAGCTGATATACATCGTTGGGATTAATCCCTCAATACATAATACAAAAAGTTCCCTCGACACATAAGTGGCTCAATAATATCTACGGTCTAGGCCTATTGGCCCTACTATAGTGAACTATGGCATTCACAAGACGTCAGAATAACTAGACCCAAGTCCTGGGCACCCCCACTACATGTGGTTGCATAGCTGGGGGAATATCCTCGATCTCAACCATGGGTGCTGCATGAGTGAGAGATGTAAGGTTTCTCTCTAATCACCGTAGCACTCTCTCAGCCTCTCTGGTTGGGGGTCCTCCTGCTCCTGCTGGTCTGGCCTCTGGTCGAGGATGATGCCTGATCCTAGCAAAGTTTTTCGATCGCATTGGTCCCACGTCTTTATATAAAAGATCTCTAAGTTAGTACTCTAACATTAACATAAAAAGGATAATATCTAAAAATTTAAAAATTTAATAACTTTAAAAAAATGTGTTACCTATCTCACAGCGCGCCTCACTAGGGGGAATGGGCATGTCAGGATCTCTCAGGAAGCTAATTCCTACATAGGGATAGTCCTCTATGACCAAAATATGACAGTCCCACCAGTCAAATAATTTGTTATCAAATTTAGCCTAGGTTCTTCCTCCACCCTCTCTAGGAAGCAAAATTGCCCACCTACACAATTCCATAAAGGAGGAAATATGTCCATGTACTGTCTCCCTTGAGATAAGACTAGGCACTCTCGAAGAAGAAGAAAGAACATAAAACTTTTTCGAATACAAATTTATTGTTCATCCTCCTACGAAAGTATGTGAGTTGTTTCTTCATGCATGGAAACATGGTATTACTCCAGTAAAAAATGGTAGCCTCCAAACATTGAAATGCACAATGCATCTATGCACGAGAGGCCTGATGGAGTGTTGCGGATCCTGTAATCTGCTTGATCATAAACAATAGAATGTGAAGGTGTAGGCTGGTGATCTTGTGAATAGGCATATAAGAACCTACTTTCTCAATACCAGACTCATAATACATCTCAATGTAATCCTCAATGTTATACGACCCTGGAGGAAATTTCCTTATATTCACTGGTTCCTCTCTCCTAGAGAGGTTGGTCAAGAAGTAAATATTCTCTGTTGTTGGGGTCATTGATTGACCCTTTAGCATAAATTCCTCTGCATCAGGGTGCCAATACTCTACCAAAGCATTTAGAAACCTCGGTTGTGCCCTCATGAACGAACACTGGAAAAAATTCCACATGCCACATTGTCTTATCATAGCAATGGCCAAGGGATCCTCCTTGACCAAGACATCAAGTTCCTCATGTTCCCTTTCTCTCTAGTGCACATACATCCTGTCACACAAGGAGCTAGAGAGGTTTTAGTCCTTGTTGTTTGTTTTTTAGTCTTAAAGGAAGTGTACGCGGGCTGAGTATTACTCTTCCTTCGTACATATGTGGGCTGAGCATGGACAACCCGCGTACATGCAGACGTGACCATTTTACAAAGGCACATGCCTCCCAAACATAAAATTAATCATGAAAAGATGAACTAAAATGAAGGAGAAATTGATTTGTACTTGTTCCAAGTGTGAGGGTTTTTCGTCCACTGTAGGTCCTTGAATTTACATTTTGAGGAAGAGGATTTTTGACCTTTTTGGTTATTTTCCAAATTACGTTGGTAAAAATGAGTTGTCCACCTCTATTTATAGACTTTTTTGGCCCCTTTTCCCCTAATTTGGTGCCCTTTTCAACCTTTCTTGACTTGGTGGCTACTTGAGTTCTCTTTTGAGTTATATTTGGGTCGTTCTGATGAACTTATCCTTTTGTTTTGATGATTTTCTTGAGATGGGTTACACCTATATCATCCCATGGTAAAATTCATTTTTTTAACTATTGCATATAGGTTAGGTTTTCACTCTTTGCATTCTACATATTGATGACCTTTCCACTTTTCCATAGGATTGATCCCACCAAAGTGCAACATAGAACCTTCTCATCTTCTTTAGAAGTGTCGTAATTAGGTGGTAGAGCCTACCTCTACATGGATTCCCTAAGTAGATCCTTTGCTACATTTTTGCATCCATGTTGCGAGTTTTATTCTTAGGATTGGGAGTCCTTTTTAGTCCCACCATGATTATGTATTGAGGCCTCATTCTTCATTCTAATCATCATTCTTGGCCTTACCCACTTGAGAAAAGAAGCCCCCCTAGAGTATTTTTTAATCCCTTTTCAGAGTCTCTAAAAATGAAAAGATTGTCGAGCGATCTTGTTTCCCTTCACGCTCGTCAAACTCAAATTTAAAGGCACATATGTCCGGTGGTAGTTTACCCCTTTTCGGTCTAGAACACTAATTTTACGAATAAAGGTATGCCCTAGGAAATTTGGTTCACTAGGAGAGTATTCTTAGGCGTAAGTTTAACCCTTTTTCGGGCCTTAGGGACTAAATTTTTGAAAAAGGAACATTCTCCTTGGTTTTGTTTTATCTCTTTTTCAGGCCTTGGAAATTACTTACGAAAAATGAACCCCCTCAGAGTCCATAGTTAATCTCTTTTCAGACTCCCTAAATATGAAAAGATTGTCGAGTGACGTTGTTCCTTTCACACTCGTTAATTGGTCCAAAAAGAACATCTATTTGGCATAAGTTTAACCTTTTTTCAGGCCAATAGATTATCCAGGAAAAAAATACACCTCGAGAGACTTGTTTCGCTGGGATAGTTCTCCTAAGTTATATTTTATACTTTTTTAGCCTAAGGAGACTAAAATTAGAAAAAGGTTGTGAGTCCATAGTTAATCTCTTTTTAGACTCCTTAAAATTGAAAAGATCACCGAATGATCTTGTCCCAATCATACTCGTTAAAATTGTTTTGAAGAGATGTCCTTTCGGTACAAATTTAACCCTTTTTCGAACCGATTGGAATAGTTGCGAAAAAGGAACTCCTTGGAGTCTTCTTTTATCATTTTTCCAGACTCTCTAAAACGTGAAAAAACCATCGAGCTTACCTTCTCTGTTCTTGTAAAAAATCACATGGAAGCAGTCTTGTTGCGTCATGCTTCATTACATCACATGTCTCATCCTTGCACCTTTGGCCTAATTTCGGCTCCATGTTGATCTCAACTGAACCTTTAAAGCATTCCTTATTCGGAAGTCTTGCAACAATTTTTTCCCTTGCGATCTAACACTCTAACCCATGGAGGAATTTTCCCCGAGTGTCCTTATCCTGCATATGTCTCCTTTCCCTGAGCATTAATATGTTACATGCGCTTAGAACCTGTTTTCTTGCCTGTGACACTCGCTCCTCCTTTTTAACATAACATTATTTTATTCTTTTTCAAGCTCGTTAAAAATTTGAAAAAGACAAAAAAATCAAATATTTCAAAAAGAGGGGATGGGATATACATTCTCTTTTATTCGGAAGAAAGATAATTGCCTTTGGATAAAGCACATCCTTTCGTTTGTTCGCCAAACATTGGGATCTAGTATGCCATTAAGAAGTTGTTCTTGCTACATAGAGTTGTGTCCTCCTCCGTTTGGTTACTCTTCCAAACATATGGAGAGTTTTTGGTGTCTCCTGCATCACAAAATTATGTCAATATTACGCTACCTGAGTCTCATCATTTTTAGTAATTTTTTCTAAGGGAAGCTTTATCCAACCTGATTCGACCATTCTGTAGTATGTCTCTTGACTTTGATGAGTCAGCCATCCCGAGAGTCTAGTCAAGCTTGGATTCAAAATCACTGAAGTTTTGTTTTTGATGATCGATCTCCTCCAGTATTTTCCCGACGGAATGTCGAAGACCTCAGAGTAGTGAGTCTTACATTCCTATTGTACTCCTACCTGAGTTGTTGAATATCTTGAAGTTGTTGCTCGCACTGTGAAGTCCTCATCTCCAGCCACACGTATCAATGCTTCTTGAGGATGCATATTATATTGTACTTAAATATCTCTTCAAATTATTTTGAGATGTAGATCCACTATGTATTGCCCGCAACTTCACTTTATATAGACATTTCTATGACATGGATTTGTAGTTTACTTGATTAGCAACCATGATTAGTTCATCCCGAGCATGGGTATGCCCGCCTCGAAGAGATTATTTTTTTTTTTCAACCTCGCACATTAAGGGGAATATTTTATAGTCCAACAATTCCCTACCTATGCATACATGGGATTGGCCTTTTCACTTATAGAATTTTCCAAATCACTGCTAAGGATCCTTCTTAGAAAACCATTTTTTGGAACATGTACGCATCCTGCTGAAATACTACCCGCGTACACACGTTAGTTTCATACTAGTTAGCCCACGTACATATTCGATATGCATGTTAGACAACCCACATTTACCTCCAAAAGTTTCATATATATATATAATTGCAAGGAATTCAGTGGAGTTTATGGCCTATTGAGGGTTTTCCAACCATTTCACCCATTTTATCCTGTCCCCAAACCGAATAACCATCTTTTTATCATATAAAAGAGGTCTTGGGGTCCCATTTATAACATCAAGAAAGAGAACAAAGAAACTCTGCAAAAATCCCTTCCCCTTCTAGCCCAAGTTTTGCATCCCTTTCTGAGATTTGGCCTCAACATTCCCCCACTAGCCTTTTCTCCTTATACAATCCTTTCTCTTTTCCCAAAGAGATCAATTGGTTGTGAGAGGCAAGTATGGGAATGATGCACTTGGAGCAACAATAAGAGGAGCTAGGACCTAGTTTGCAGAGCGTTTGCTGATAAGAAGGTTGTAATCTTTTTGATCTTCATATTGAATAAAAGAGTTATTTCCTGTCCCAATACATTGTGTCTTTATATCTTTATTTATTAATGAATCTATGCTTATATATGAACATTAATAGTGACAAGTAGAGATTGCATATTTGTAGAATTTTTTGCCTAAGTGTTCTTGCAGGTCAGCTTTGGGAGGAGACCAACAATCAAGGAAGCTACAAAGGTGAAAGAGGTCCGCACTAGACATCAGGACCAAAGGTACACCTACTTTCCTCTCTCTTGTCGTTTAAGTTTATATAGTTTTGGGGTAGCTTAGGAATAGAACTGTATTTTAAGGGAAGTCAATTCTCTACATGTACCTTGACCCATTTTAGTAATAGGGGGATTTTCCCCACTAACAACTGGCTCAAAATATAGTTTCCATATTGGCATTTTTTTTTTTTTTCGAGTCCTAAATTTCTGGGGCCATTTTGAGGCCCTAAATGATGTTGTTTTGGCATGATAGCACCTAGTGTAAACAAAAAGGAAAATGCTTGGGTGAATGGAATTTGTACTCCTCAATTAGAAATTTTCGTTGGGGTACTGAGTGCCCCAAACAAAGATTGTATGAGATAGTTATTCCCTCAAGAAGTTGATCTATCAACTACCCCCATTGGGGCCCACAAACCTTTTGCATTTCATCTCCCGAGGTTAAGGTTTTGGATGTTTAGGTTTTTCTCATTTATGCTTTATGTAAAAAAGGCCTTTGGATCCTCATTGTAATCATCTTCTTGTGAATGTGCATAACCATAGAATCTCTTCTTAGATATATACTACCACCATTCTAGCGAGTTCATTTCACTATGTATTTTCTTTTACAGTCTTTACATACTTCATTCTTTAATAGAAATCGAGTAATACTATATCTATATGTTTATGTCTTATTTATGTGTTTCATTTTGTTCCCTCTTAAATATGAATGAGATAATCTCTTATTGATTACGACACATTGCTATGACATTTTCACCTAGATTCATAGCACCCTAGGTCTATTTTCAACATTGGTAGGTTACCTTGTTCTCAATAGATGGCATCTCATAATTAGTCTCTAACTAAGTGGTTTTCCATGTGTTCAATAGAAATACCTTTATTCATATATTCATAATCGTGTTGTACCTTAGTTTCTATTTCCATCGTTGGTGGAATTCCTCGCCTTTGTCAATGGATTTGAATATTGGTAATTTATGAGAGGGTCTCTTCCATGTGCTATTCTATCTTATGGATGAAAGAGACTTACTCAATGATTTTTATTTCCATGTTTTTCATTTGAGATATTCAAAATATTTCTCCTTATGTTTGCTCATGTTGGATGATGAGGGATGATTTAATTCCCTCCTTCCATTCAATATACTCCCATCAAATCCAATTCATTTTCTCTGGGAATGGGATTTAGAGACTTTATAGTACCTTAGGGATTGTAGTCATTAGTGGAAGGACCACTTTATATTAATAGTGGGAATACACCAATGTCCCTTGATCGATAGATTCTACAAGTATTTGATGACAACACATCTATTCACACTTACTAGAATTTACTAGGTACCTTCGTTCCCATTATCATTATTGGTGAGTTATATCACATATGTTAATAGTATATATCAATGATCGAAAATCCAACAATTTCTCCCATGTTTGACATCAACACATTTCTTCACATGGTGTAGATTTGTACCTTCAGTGAGTTAGGATTGAATACCTTGACCATAGTAGCATTTCCACTTCATGTTGTTTCCTGAGTTGCGCAAGACACTACCACTCACCCATATGACATTGGTAGTTTTGGAGGATTTATTTTTTCATCTCATTGCTTAAGTTATCCTCCTGATATACTTTGAGACATAGATCCATTGTGTATTCTTTGTGGCTATGATATATTTTGACATTGATCCACCATGTATATTTTTCATGGACAAGATAACTTATTTATATATACTTAATGGATCTGCAATGTACTTGATTTGGAGGTCATTCTTTTCCACACCTAAGCATGGGTATGCCCACCTAGAGAAGAGAGTAATTTGATGTCTTGGTTCTTGTTGTAGGTTCTTTCCTAATCCATAGTTTGGTGAACTCCACTTAGCCCAACTCGATTTCTCCCTTTGCAACATTATAATGTATTTTGGCAATTGACTCCCCTTCTAACCTCACACATTAGGGGGCGCCTATTATAGCATATTTTTCCACCGTAGTAGATGATATGCCTTTGATTTTCCATTATCCCCTTCATATCCCCTTTGTGTTACTTGGGCTCACCCAAAACTTTTCTAAACAACCTTCTTGGAAATCCACTTGCACTTTCTGCAAGTACAATATAAAGTACCAAATATAGAGTACTCACCCTTTCCCTTTAGTAAAGTTGCAAGTGTATTATAAAGTGCAAATATATATACATCTGAAAACTATGTGCTCATGAGAGAGGTTGACAGGAAATCTAACTCTATAACTCCCTAAAACATGTGGGAAAACGATCTCAACAATCTTGAAATGGTATAAAATAGACCCAAAGGAAGGAGAAAGGGAAAAGCATTGTTAATATTCTAGAGTCAACATATATCCCAAAGAATCCAAAGACATTGTATTCTTGAGGTTTTTATGACCTCAATTTCCCTGGAAACCCTTGTTTCCTGAAGTTCATTTCTCATTCATATCATTTAGGCCTAAAATTGCTTGATATTTTTCATATTCACAAGGAGAATAACGTTAGAGGTGTTGTAGTCATGGGTGTACCAAGATTGGAGGAATATATATGGACGTTATAGACAATGTTAATAGAATAATCATGTACATTTTTTTGTATTTTTGTTATTTATAATAAAATGAAGATCTCTCTTCTTTCCCTCCCATAGATTCTAAGTTGCTTGTATTGAATTCAATCTCCTTTTTAGTATTTAGTTGAGGAGCTAATTTACCTTATGAAGTTAGTTAGCGTAGTTATTTTATGTTCATTGTATTTTCTGCTAATAATTTGAGGGAGATTTATTATTTTTGTGTGTGTAGGTCTACAATATGAAACAAGAACGAGGACACTGGATAGTTGGAGCAAGGACAACTGACAAGGATAGTCTCCAATGAGTGATGTGAACTAGGTAAGACCTCCTGTAACTAACTCGTAGTTATTGAAAGATCATCATATACCAATTTTGAGAAATATTAGCATTGTTCTTTGAAACTTGCTCTATTATGGTTAGGCCTAGCCATAGGAAACTTTATTTTTGCAACACTCCTAAGCTATGCTATTCTAGTCAAAGGATTAGAAAAATTAAAATGAAAGAAATCATGCAACCGGTTTATAGTAATAATAATAATAATCTAATATTAAGGTCACGACTGAGCCAAACACAAAATTGGTGTATGAGACCCACTTGTTTGTGGGACAAGGTTCCCCCTCCATGCATCAATTTGACTGCTAAAGTCTATAGAGATGTACATGCTCTACCTTCCTGTGACCTCCTAGGAAGAAACACATGTTCTTAACCATTAGGCTCACTAATGTAAAGACAAATAGGACCCACGACATTTCACACTCATAATTTAAACCCTCAAGAACTAAATATAAAATAGAGACATGCAAAAAACCATAATTTGAATGCATTAATTGATATTTTAGGATTGTACTTCCATGTGAGAAAATAACAAGGAAAAAAACATGGGTTCCAAGAAATTATGTGTCCTACTTTATTGAATAATATTTGAAGAAAAGGACCATTCAATGAAAAATCTAAGGATCAAGTTGCAAGGAATGAAAGAGTTCATATGTCGGAAAAAACTTACAAGGATAATAATGATATATGATTGAAAGAGGAGAAGGAATAGCTGAAAATATATTTTTGGTGATGAATGCTACGATATTGCGTTTTGATTAGAATTTTAGGATGAGTTGTTTTTTAAAAGCATGATGATTCTACAATCTCTACAAAATAACAATTTACCATCACTAGTCAAGATGATTAGGAGAGTGGCCATGTTGCTAAAATCCATACACCACAAAAATTAAGAATTTCAAAATTCAACTCCTTCCTTTACAATTTGAGTATTCTCTGCATATCATGAAAAGGGAAGAGTAAAACCATCTCTTGAAATATCACCAACATTGACATTTCATGCCACTTAAGAATTCTAATCTTAGAGTTTAATAATCACGGAATAAAAGAATCCAATGGTTTCTAAGGATTAAAGGAACCAAGTAACAAAATTGTAACCATGAATTTAAATTTAGAGTGATTTTAGGACTATGGGCATTTTTGTGCATTGAAGAATTTTGGTAAAAAAATCTCAAGGGAAACAATTTGAGAAATAATTGGTGGTTAATTGAAGAAGGAGACACCTAAATATTGTCCTTGTTAATTTCAACACTTCCACAAATACTTTACCTCTGCATCTACACATAGGTAATGTTTCAATGAGATGAAAATCCCCAGACTTTCATATAGGAATTTTACTAAAAAAACATAGTGTATGTAGAAGGTAAAGAAGATACTAAAGTATGCTCAAATATCTTAAATTACAATTTATTTGGAATTGGACATTATATATACTTGTACTCATAGGTAAAACTTTAATCCACTAAACCTGCTTTTGGAAGATGAGTACAGTGATGGTTGGGGTAACATTTCAAATGCAAGGATGTGTTTTTTTTTTTTTCAATAGATAACCTTAGCTAAATGAACCCTATCCCCCAACCCAATTCTTTGTGAATTTCAACATTACTCTATACGATGAGTTTGACATCAACTCTGGAATTTCTCAAAGACAAATTTGTTGAACAAGAAATAGAAGATTGTTTAAAGAATCATTTACATTTCACATTTTCAATAAAGGGTTAAGCAATTACCACCAAAAGGAGCTAGATTTTAGCCATGTAATGAAACCCCTATAGTTAGGTTTCTTAAACATATAATATTTCGCACTAAGGAGTTGTTATCCGAAGGGTGCATTAGCATTTGGTTCTCTGTAATGCATGCTAGCTAGCAAGTGCGATGAATTTTTTAATATTATTTATAGATGATTACCTTGGCAACATATTTAGCTATGCATCTAATAGGTAGTATAACTCTTCTCATGTTG
The DNA here is from genome assembly GCA_009831015.1 of Picea engelmannii. NCBI lineage: Eukaryota > Viridiplantae > Streptophyta > Pinopsida > Pinales > Pinaceae > Picea > Picea engelmannii. Next base: position 581,800 of record ML781945.1, read on the forward strand.
TACTAACGTGCTAGAATTCTTGTGTTTCATGCCCCATCCTACAACTCATGTTCCACTTAAAACTTGAAATTTGTAGTTAATGTTTATTTCAAGTTTTTTCTTTAGATTTTTTAACTTTTTCCATAGAGGTTATTTGTATATATATTGATTCAGTTTTGATTCATTGATTTTGGTTGACTGTACACAAGATATTCATTCTTCATCTCATAGTGGCAACATCATGCATAGACAAAGCTTTGAGAATTTTGTGCACTTCTATTAAGTTATGTATTAAAAGAGAAGATCTTTTTTAATATAGATTTGGAATATGTTGAGATGATGTGTAAGTGGTTGAACCATGATCTCTTGTAAATGAAAAATCACTAATTATTTTTATGTCTTATTTGACAAGAAAGTCTAATGCGTCGAGAGATCCATCCAAACACTAAAATAGATGATTGTGTGAAGGGTTGAAATATATGGGCTAAAAATCAAAAGGGAACTCCTTTAATAACTAGGTGTAAAAAATCATTAAATAAATCAAATAGCTGGTAGTCTTCCCCAACAAGATTGTAAAGCTTGTTGCTTCCCCCATCTACTAGTTGTGAAAACATATATTAAAATAAACGTATGGATCAGGAAATGAAATATATTTAATGAAGGGATCATGTAAATATCTCCCTCGGAGTTATGCATTTTCACTAGCAATGGAACAAGTTATGCGATGTTGTGGTGACTTCATTGGGGCTGTGGATTCTCACTTGTAGTGGATTTTTGGCGAAAACATTTTTATTGCAAATATATTAGGCCTTGTGACTAAGACTTCATCATAGATTGTTGATATAGGATTTAAGTAAATAAACCTCGTCATTTTATCCACTTAGCAAAACATATGATTTGTATTGGTTGATACCCAGGCATGACCATTACAGACCTCACTAGGGAAGATTTTATGGGACCCACTACAAATTAATTCTAGGAAGTTCGTGGAAAATGAAAAGATGACAACATCCACATTTCATGCTCATAATTTGGCAGATACCTAGCAAAGAATTATGGCTTTATCACCATTTTTTGAGGCTTCAATAATCCCCCTTAGTCGATTAACATGGGGAACTATTTTGCAATTTATTATTCAAGCCTTTTTAACTATGTTTTGTTTTATTTAGCCTTATTATTTTAATGATTAATTAATCATTTCTTCGTGTTGACTAAATTTACTCTTATTAGATGCATTATTGATCATTCTGCTTCATAATACATTTCATCTTAGTTTATGGTAGTTTCATCCTCAAGTTGGTTTTCCTTTGCCTCATAAATTTGTTGTTCCCACATTCATCACATTCCATGTATCATAGATTCCACTCATGCATCAGTTGGACTTAATTTGCTCTAACCTTCTTAAATGTATTTTGTAACTTTGTCTAGTGTACATAATCTATTTTGCATTATAAGTTGGCTCGAAATAAAGTTTCGAGTAGAATCAACAATTTCACCAAGTATCAAGTTGGAGGTGCACTAAAAGCCAACAAACCCTTTTCTTGGATTAACATATCTCTAGTTCTTATGGATTCTGCTAACATATATCAATGCATTGTAATACTATATAACATATATCTAAGACAAGAAGATAAAAGTTGATTTTGGCAAAAGAATACATGATCGAGACCTTTCATTAAAAATGCTTTTATGTACAAGTTTTGGTTCCCAATTTAACTGTTTCGTCGTTTGATTTTAGCTTTATTTTAACCCAAAATAAAAACTCAATCATTAAATCGGGCCCTTGCCCTTAACAAAGAATGTATCACTTATTCCGAAAGTTCATGATAGCAAAATTGGGCGTGATTTTTCAATTGGGCCGTTTGACTTTTCTTATTTAGAAGATTTCAAAAAGCGACGCGCGAGGAAATGATGCCCAATCTCCTCATCGGCCTTTTGTAGAGTTGTGCACTTCTTATGAATCGCGGGAAAATTTGAACTATTGCATATTCTGGTGCAATCTGGAGTGCATATTCTGGAGGTGCAAGTTTATATATATAAAAAATGGTTTCTAAACCTTGTTCACTCTAAAAATTTTAAGTTTCTAAACCTTGCCAAGTTAAGGAGTTTATATGAACTTCTTATTTCTTTGATGATGGATGGATGGCGAGTGAAGTGTCTACTCTAAAAAAATAAAAATGCTAAAAATAAAAATGGAAAGTTTTCAAAAATTTTATACAGTTTATATTAAAAAAAAAAAGAAATTAACTTATTATTGTTCAATAATTTAATAATCTAAATTAATATATAATTTAAATAATTTAATAACCCAAAGTAATATGTGATTATCAAAACATAAATGATTATAATAAAATCTCATCAAAGTATCATTGATGTACCAAATAAGTTATAACAGAAATGCATAATCTATAGTCGATTGTGATAACACCCTGGAACTCATTCATTGAGTTTCATGAATAATAACAATTAACGCTTGCACACAAAGTTCAACGCCTGCATATTCTGTTGCAACTTGGAGTGAATTGGCAATGTGAATGAGTGTGGTTGAAGAAACCATGAATCAATTTATGGTGAATTGCTAATGCATAGTTTTTTATAGTATCAAGTATATGAGTTTTTTATGTTTTTGATGATGGGTGGATTGTCTACTTTAATATTAGAGAAAAAATTGTTGTAAAATTGTATATTTTTTTGAATCGTAGAAAAAATTGAACTATACAATTACATATTTTAATGTCATCTGGAGTTATTGACAATGTGAATGAGTGTAATTGAAGAAACCATGAATCAATCTACCTTGAATTGTTAATATATGGTTTTGGTTTTTCTATAATACTAAATTAAGGAAATTATAAAAGATTCTTATATTTTTTTTATACGAGAATTTTTTTTTTTTTTGATTTTATACACAATTAAAACAAGTTAAAAGATAATCAACATGTTAGTTAAATAGTTTAATAATCCAAACTGGTACGTGTTACTAAAACACAGATACATATGATTATAATAAAATTTCATCAAATTATCATTGATGTGCCAAATAAGTTAATATATAGTCGATTGTGATAACAACATGGAACTCATCCCCTCATTCATTGAGTTTCATGAATTATAATAATTAACACCTGCATACAAAGTTCAAAGTTCAATCTAGAATTGCATTAAAAGCATGTAAACATTCAACGCAGCCAAACTAAAAATAAAGGGATGTGACAGTCTAGAATTGGCTATTCCTTCACAGTTGTAATGTATCCTCACTGCGTGAATAGTAAGAAAGTGTCACATGAAATGACCTGAAAAATGATGCCAGCGTCCAAGCAATCCTTGTTAATGAGTTAGTCTAGGAAATTAATGGAATTACCACGTGTATTTCTCATATTTCAAATATGAGATCATATGGCAACATGCAAGGTGGACCCTTGAATGTCTCTGACCATTTCTAAGATGATGAGAATGAACTATAACGCTCCCTTATTCTTTAGGTACCTTGAATGAGCTGTGGGTTTGGATCTTCATTAATGATTGTCCTTGATGGAGGCTTATTTTTTTTATATTTACTCTTAAATGTTTTCATAATGCTTATGATGTTTCATTGAAATTTGTATGATGAAATTAATAAGTTATTTTTGGGATTTTTTTAAATTTAAAAGTATTAGATGATTTTATTTTTGATTTTCTATTGTATAACTTGAATGAGTTTTTTTTTTTTTTTTTCAAGAACTTTGTGAATGGATTTAATTTAAATGAAGAATATATATGCATTATGCATTCTCTTGATTGTATGTTGAGTCTAAAGTTTTAATATTTATGCTCATTTATATTCTTTAGTTTTGAACTCTTAGCTAGAATCACAAGATCAATAATCCTTTCTATGAGTTTGAGGTTAGATACATGCAACTTGGATGACAATTATGTACGGAAGTTGTTTATGAAAGGATTAGATCATGGATGATTATCTTTGAGAAATTTTTTCTTTCTTTTTCTGTATTTTGCAAGAAAACCTAACGCTCATTGATAAGTTTGTTGAAGGAAAAGGTAAATAATGCAATGTTTATGATATATTGGTAAGTATCTTGATAGGAGACACCTACATATTGTCCTTGTTAATTTCAACACTTTCACAAATACTTTAGCTTACCTCTACAACTACACATAGGCAATGATTCAATGAGACGAAAATTGCCCGACTTTCATATAGGAATTTTACTAAAAAAAACATAGTGTGTAGAAGGTAATTAAGATACTAAAGTATGCTCAAAGATCTTAAATTACAATTTATTTGGAATTGGACATATTATATATATAGTTGTACTCAAAGGTAAAACTTTAATCCACTAAACTTGCTTTTGGAAGATGAGTAAAGTGATGGCTCGGGTAACATTTCAAATGCAAGGATGTGATTTTTTTTAATAGAGACCTTTGGTTAAATGAGCACTATCCCCCAACCCAATTCTTTGTGAATTTCAACATTACTCTATACGATGAGTTTGCCATCAACTCTAGAATTTCTCAAAGACAAATTTGTTGAACAAGAAATATAAGATTGTTTAAAGCATCATTTACATTTCATGTTTTCAATAAAGGGTTAAGCAATTGCCACCAAAAGGAGCTAGATTTTAGCCATGTAATGAAACCCCTATAGTTAGGTTGCTTAAATCTATAATATTTCGCACTAAGGAGTTGTTATCTAGAGGGTCCATTAGTGTTTGGTTCTATACATGATTACATTGGCAACACATTTATCTATGCATCTAATAGGTAGTATAACTCTTTTCATATTGTACTCACATGCTAGAATTCTTGGTGTTTCATGGCCCATCCTACAACTCATGTTCCATTTGAAATTTGTAGTTAACGTTTATTTCATGTTTTTTTCTTTAGATTTTTTAACTTTTTCCCTAGAGGTTATTTGTATATATATTGATTCAGTTTTGATTCATTGATTTTGGTTGATTGTACATGAGATATTCATCCTTCGTCTCATAGTGGCAACATTATGCATAGAAAAAGCATTAAGAATTTTGTGCATTTTTATTAAGTTATGTATTTAAAGGGAATATCCTTTTGAATATAGATTTGGAATATGTTGAAATGATGTATAAGTGGTTGGATCACGATCTGTAAATGAAAAATCACTAATTATTTTTATGTTTTATTTGACAACAAAGTCTAATGTGTTGAGAGATCCATCCAAACACTAAAATAGATGATTATGTGAAGGGTGAAGGGTTGAAATATATGGGTTGAAAATCAAAAGGGAACTCCTTTAATAAATAGGTGCAAAATATCATTAAATAAATCCAATAGCTAGTAGTCTTCCCCAACATGCTTGTAAAGCTTGTTGCTTCCCCCGTCTACTAGTTGTGAAAGCAGATATTAAAATAAGATATGGATTAGGAAATGACGTATATTTAATGAAGGGGGCATGTAAATATATCCCTCGGAGTTATGCATGTTCACTAGCAATGGAACAAGTTATGTGATGTTGTGGTGACTTCATTGGGGCTGTGGATTCCCACTTGTAGTGGATTTTTGGCGAAAACATTTTTATTGCAAATATATTAGGCCTTTTGATTGAGACTTCATCATAGATTGTTGATGTAGTATTTAAGGAAATAAACCTCATCATTTTATCCAGTTAGTAGAACATATGAGTTTTATTGGCTGACACCCAGGCATGACCATTATAGACCTCACTAGGGAAGATTTTATAGGACCCACTACACGTTAATTCTAGGAGTTTCGTGGGAAATGAAAAGATGACAACATCCACATTTCATGCTCATAATTTGGTAGATACCTAACAAAGAATCATGGCTTCAACAAGTCTATCACCATTTTTTGAGGCTTCAATAATCCCCCCTAAGTCAATTAACATGGGGAACTATTTTTCAATTTATTAATCAAGCTTTTTTAGCTATATTTTGTTTTATTTAATCTTATTATTTTAATGATTAAATAATCATTTCTTCTTGTTGACTAGATTTACTCTTATTAGATGAATTATTGATCATTCTACTTCATAATACTTTTCATCATAGGTTATTGCAATTTCATCCTCAAATTAGTTTTCCTTTGCCTCACAAATTTGTTATTCTTGCATTCATTATATTCCATGTATCATAGATTCCACTCATGCATCACTTAGACTTAATTGGCTCTAACTTTCTTAAATGTATTTTGTATCTTTCTCTAGGGTATATAATCTATTTCACATCATATGTTCGCTCAAAATTGAGTTTCGAGTAGAATTACAAATTTTAGTGGGTTGGAGGTGCATTAAAGTGTAACAAACCCTTTTCTTGAGTTAACATATCTCTACTGCGTATGGATTCTGCTAACATACATCAATGCATTATAATCATATATAACATATATTTAAGACAAGAATATATAAATTGATTTTAGCAAAGAAATACTCCGATGGAAACCTGAACTTTCATTAAAAATGCTTTTATCTAAAAATTTTGGTTCCAGCCGAAATAAAAAAGTTTCCTCTCAAAGAGGTCTAGCTGTAGATTTTTTTTAGGATTACGAAGTGAATTCAACTATAAGAATCTAATTTTGAGCCTAGTAGGTATGAAAACTTGTGTTTACATTTTCTTATGAATACAATTGCATGGATATTATAAGTTATATAATTGATGGCTTTGGTTTTGAAAGGAGTCATGCTACGAGTCATCTAAAAGACTTTTGTATCGTCTACACCCGAAAAAAATGGTTCCATAGTCGAAAGTCCTATGAAAAAGGGGGTTAGGAAGTCAATTAAAGCAATTTGCTTACATCCAAGTAATTTAATTGTGATGATTGAAATAAATGCGTAAGTAATAGGCCCTTTTTTTCCCTTTAAATTTCATAGAGTGAAGAGATTTGTCTTGACATAATTCTAATAGATTTAAAATATTTAATATATTGAGTCAATTAAAAAAAAATCACTAGCCATTTATCAAGCCCCTCACATTTGACTTAATATAAAAACCACATCCAAAAATTTTGCCGACATCGGGCACATGTTGTATTTTCATTTACGTATTCGAATAGCTAATTTCGAATTAAAAAACATGCAATTTCGAAATCAGGTCAGATCCATGGATCGGATCCCTTCCTAAGAAATATCTGGTTATCATCATAACGGCCCAGTTCAACTGTTTCGTCGTTTGATTTTAGTTTTGTTTTGACCCCCTTCAAAAAAACGCAATCATTAAATCGGTCTCTTACCAAAGAATGTATCACTTATTCTGAAAGGTCATGATTGCAAAATTGGGCGTGATTTT